>CM030015.1:1540000-1695000 GCA_017639485.1 Pluvialis apricaria
TAAATTGAGATAGTCATATCTGTGAATTTCTCAGCAGTCTTCATTTTCACAACTGTTTCAGACTCTTGTCAAGTTTCTGGAAATAATCCAGGAAAAGGGACAGTGAAGGTCTTAAACTATACTGCTGTGAGGAACAAATGTTTCCATTTATTTCACCAAAACAAAAACTTTGGATTTCTAGTATAGCTAAAAAAAGAAAGTAGATTCCATTGTTTAAAGATTGTTTAGCATTTTTGTCAGCTAGTGTAAGGAAAAATGAATTTGAATCAAGTTTACTAATCTAATCAGATTTACTCCCACACTCTAATGAATGAATACACTTCTGCAGTACTTGGGATTCAAATACTGTTTCTCTTTTTATTCAACTATTTTTAAATGATTCATCAATCTTTCTACCCAAATAGTTACATTTACAATAAATAAAATTGGTCACCTTATATAACCTACTGCATATTTATCAAAGCTTCCTCTCTCGTGATACATGAATCCTTTTTCAAAGCGGTTTCAGCTGAAGAGCAGGTGTGCCAAGTATGGTCAGAAAAGTTAGGTCTTATTTATTAGACCTGTCCCAAGCACTAGGGAGCACAAGGTGGCTGAATCTTAGATCGCTTCTTCCCCTTCAGACATTGCCCCGTGGTTACTTAAACTGTCATCCGCCTCCTGGCTCTGAGCTGTGACTGCTTTTAGCAAAGGCGGGTTTGAAAAGTGTTGCGGATTCTTTGTTGAGAGAAGACACTTAGAGATGAGCAAAATTTATTACGAAAATGGCAGCTAAAGGGCATTAGGTCATGGCTGAGGTTGAAAAGGGAGGTGAAAGCAGGCTCTTTACCACTAATTCATACACCCCTTATTTTAGTACTTCTATAACTCTCCCTGCACTTCCCTCTATGTGAACTGGGAGAACTCCACTGAAGTCATTGCACGTACACTACTGTAAAACTCATGTGAAGGAGGAAGGCCCTCAGTGTCCTTTCAGTGCCACCGGACTGAGAAATCAAAATTCTTAGCTCTCGCTGTGCATGGTCGACCCTCCTGCAGACCAGCTCCACCAGCGGGGTGCCATGATGCGCTGGTGCCTTGTGCGAATGAACGGTCCCATCCTCAAGTGCTCTGCCACCGCCAGCTTTTGTCAGCATCACTATTTTCAGACACCATTTGGAATGTAACTTACCCAGATTGCAGGTATCGGTCAACTAAAATAGTGGTTCTTTGAATCAAAATAAGAGCTTTTGCTTCTGGAAAATGCGAATTTCTCTGAAATGTTTCATGCATTTGAGACCAAATGGTGTAGCGCAAAATGTCAGTGACACATAAGCCAGCTGTGCGTAACAAAACAAATGATGTCACAGGTTATAGTTGTACTGGAACACGTAGACTATGATCACAGTATATGTAATTCATTTGGGTTGAATTTTGTTTAAACCGCAAGGCGAGGAATATTAAGCCTCTGCCTTAATGAGCATTGTCAGATGACCGGCCGTCGAAGCACAGAGCGTTCACAGTGTATCAGGTGTGGGGACTAATGTGGTTCATAATGTCCATTGGAAGGTGAATGATTCGCAAGGAGTGAATATTCCTCTCATTAAATCTAATGGGGTCATGTCAACGGAAGCTAATATATTGTGAATTAATATGTTTTATTAACGTATCTAAGAAAAGTACATGTGGTAGTTGGTATAATGCTATAGTGTATCTGCAGAACCATAGTGGTGTGCAAGTTCTAACTTCCGTTTGATTGCTACGTTAGCTATTATTCCTTTTGACTCATTACTGATTTTCCAAGTGATATCTGCATGTTATTTTTCAGCCCAGATTTAGTTCTGGAAAACAAATGTGCTTTCAAGAGGACAGTTTAGTGCAGGGAAATCAGCTACTTTGTGTTTGAAATTTGAATGTTTTGATATTGTTAGGCAGCACTGTTAGTGGCTTAAAACTGGTCCCCACCTGAAAGAACAAAACAGACTTGAGACTAAAGTTTAAGTAATCAGAAGAAGCTTTTCAAATTACTGTAGCTTAATATTAGAGTGGCAAAAAAATCAGTATCTGTTACTTTGATGTAGTTCTGCAGGTGCCTGGTACTATTGTGCTAACTACAAAATGTAAGTTTTACAAGAAATTACTAAAAACGAAACTGGTGATTTCCATTTCTCTGTGTTCTATTACGTTCTGCTCTCCTGTGTGCAAAGTGATATTGCCACAGTACCTTAGAATGCTGATTACTTACAATAATTGTCCTTGTAATTTGCCTGGAAGATGCGCTATTACTTTCTTCCAAAATGAAAGCACTGAAATACTGCGGAGATTTTAGCCAAACTAAGTTTTTCATAAGTTTCAGATAATTGGTCACGTGCAGGTATATGGAAATGTTGTAAGGATCCCGTTACTGGATCAGTCAGAATTTTATGCCAAACACTGAGTATTAGGCTGAACTTCCTTATTGATTTAATCACAGCTATTGCAACTAGCAACTCTCATTGTGTGGTTGTGTTTTTGTATAAACACACTGATTGATTTAGAATTAACTGAATTTAAAAATTACAGGATTAGAGATTATAGTTACAGTGGTCGTGTCATTTACTGCAGTCTTTTTGAATGTGAGCGTGCAATCAGTTGGAAGTCTGACCTCCAAATAGATAATCCAAGCTCAGACAGGCTGCCACTCATTCATCCTCTGCAACAAAGTGATCAGGTATCACTGGGACATCTCATCTCCTTAATGAAGTGATTTTGTTGCCTTTTATCTGTGTGAAGGACAAAATGTACCAGGAGTTTTGTTTAATGATGGTGTCATTTTTTCAGTGTTTAAAAAAACCCCGCAGCAACATAGAAGACTCGAACAAAATACTCAGTCTACATGTTTAAATTATAAAGCTCTATACATCTGTAACATTTAGGTGGGTATTTAAAATCTCATGACACAAAAACCTGAGGTTACATCAGTTCACAAATAAAAGCAGATTCATAAAGGTGATACAGTTAGTGCTGTACCATGTTTGGGATTTGAAATACTTTTATTGCAGCTTTTTTTTAATTCAAAAGTCTGATTTCCTTCAAATATATACCAGGGGGTTTCTGAATACAGTTTGCGAGGGGCTTTACTTGTTTTCCAGGATATTCCCAATGCATCCGCGAGCATACTCCTGATCTTGCTCTCCAGCAGAACGTGCAGATGGGAAGGCTGTGTGACATACTGGGTATGGTATGAGCTCTTGGCTGCCTATTTTTTGTTTGTTATTTGCCCATAGTTGTGAGTAATAGTGAAGGACCGATGAGGACTTTCTTTTTGTATTAATGTTAAATATAGAGAAAGTATAAGCTGAGAAGTAATTTATCTGCTATGGCATTTGCTCCTGTCTAACATGCTGATTCTTTCCGACTCTGTGATAAGGTAAAGCAGCCTCATCCTGTGGCATGCTGAGCACCACAAACGATCAAAAGTGTTTAGTGTTCTACAAAATTAGGTAGCTAATTCTGCTAGTGTTCATTCAGGCTCATACAGAGAGAAAGATGTGCTAGAAAGGAGCAAACCCTTATTTAAACCTTTTTTTTTTTTTTAATTGGCAAACAGGGCAAAAAGCATACATTAAAAAGTTTTTCCTAGAACGACAATCCTCTTTTAAGCAAAGCTGTGAAGAATATTATTTGTCAATGACCAGCCTCATTGGCTCCCTGGAATGACATACTTTACATGATTCATGTATATTTCAGTATCATTATTATTTTATAAATGCCATTTAGTAAGTTTGTAACAAAAATATATTAGATCCAGAAATTTACAGTTGCCTAAAATAATAATGTAATTGCCTTTATATATTATCTCGGCACTAATATTGTTTTTCCACAGTATGGTTTTATTTTTTCATTTTTTTAACATGGGGGGGGTGGCTCTAAAAAGATAGAAACCTAAAGGGACAAAGTCAACACATTATACAGGCATTCTTTATCACTTTAAAATCTACGGACATGAAAATTGGTTCTACCATAAAATGTAAAGTAGAGCATGAGTAAGACTCAAACTAGTTAAATGTTAACTAAGTTATTAATTAGATCAGAAGCTTTACCTGTGCCTGGCGAAGGGCTTTGATATTTACCGTATTGGTTTTCTTTTTCTTTAGAATACCAGAGGGTTTCCTTGCTTGTTATGACCTGCTATTAGCTAATCTGTCTCTGGAGCCTCACTGTGTCCAAAGCAGACTTGTATATCTCTTTCAGGGCAGCGCTAGGAGTAGTAAAATGTGTTGCAGCATTTTATTCAACAAATTCACTTGAGCTTGTCGATTTTTGACAGTGCAGTCCTTTCAGCATTACAGCTGATATTGGCGAGTCTTTGTGTACCCTAGCTGGTAAATATTCAGGCACGTTTTGCAAGTCTGAGTAAATGCATAAAAGCAATGGAGTATTAACTAACAGTTCTAATGAACTGTTCTCTTAATTATTTAAAAAACCTGTATGGTAATGAATTGTATTATATAAAGACTCTATTGGGGCTTCAGATACAGGGCTGGTTGTTGGACGCTCTACTACTAAAATGCTTCAGTTGAGATTCTGGCCTTACATTTGTAATGTGAGTTGTTTGCCTTTAGCAGTACGGCAAAACAAAGTGAATGAGCGGGATATCTTATTCCTTTATAACGTTAGGCTCAGGGTTTCCTTAGTCCAACACTTGCTTTGCTTCTGATTCATTCATATGTAATAGCAGTTGTCCCTGACACTTTCCAGGCTCTTGTTCCTGTGCCCAGTAAAGACAATGAAAGACTTCCTACTGATTTCAGCAGGAGTTGGATCAAAATCTAGAAGTGCTTTTTGGCAGTGTATTCTTCTATTGATGTTGCAAGGCCCATTAATTCATTAGCTCCTCTATTAACATTAATATTTTAGAAGAGCAGAGTAGTTAAAATTTTCCAAACCGGCATGTATTAAAGACTTTCACTTTAGCACCTCTAAGTGTTTGTGTATACACTGTCTTTCAGCCCAAGTTGTTTTACATGCAGAAAAACAGATTTTCACACTGTGGTATTTAACTAGCTAATCTGCACACTCACATGCTCAGCAATAGTTATTAATGGTATCCTACCGTGAGCTTTTATGTGGACAGGACAAGAATAAGAACAGGCCATGCAAAATCCAGGCAGCGTATGAAATTGCAATTTCATCAGCTTTCTGAACTTAATAGCTCAGTTTTATAATTTACTGAAGTTAATGGGATATATTTTTAAAGCAGTGCGCAATTCCCATTGATGTTAATGTGAGTCGCGCATATAAATCCCCCTGCAACACTTTCAAAATTCTGCCCCCAATATGTTCTGCAGATTGAATTCTGAAAACTAGCTATTTCTTTGGGTTGCTGACCTGTCTTCAGAGAAATGCTGAAGCGCAGAAAAAGCAGTTAAACCACTAAGATTTGGGAATTACAGATCTCATTTTTATTTCCAGTGCTTTTTTAGGGAAGCCGTTTGTTAGCAAATGCTCAGGAATTATCAGATTGCTGTTCTGAATGGAGTCTACCTTTCTCCCAATAATGAACATTGTGCCCCTTTGTTTTAGATGCCAACGTGGACGTCATCTACATCTGCCCCCTTCATCTGAGTGAGGAGTTACTGCAGTATTACAATAAACTCCTGGGTCTGCAGGCAGCTGTTAGATCTGGGAACCCTGAGGACATGGGTGACCTGCAGGACAGGTTCAAAATTCTCACCCCTGAAGCTATAAACAGCTTCCCTGTGAGTTTGTCTTCTAATTACTACAGCTTGAGGGATGCAGTAAAATTAAATTGGAAATTTTATAACTTGTAACGCTCTGGTACACATCAGTGAAATATTATTGCAAGTTTAAGGGCTTTACTGATTAGACTACTAGTTAGAGCATTGGAAATAAATATCCCGGTTTAGCTTTATAGACTTAGTTGAGATAGTCCTGTATTAGCTATTTGTAGAGCACTGTCCCTTCTTACTATATGCTTGGGACTGGGAACTTGATAGATTTATATCTCTAAGCAAATCGTAGCAATAAACCATTCTTATTACTCAAGCTTTATCTCTGGGTAGCCCAGCATTCAATCATTCATGTGTTTGTAGTGTTTCTTGCAATTAAATCCAATGCAGAACTTCTTAAAGAACAGAACTTAAAACAACTCAGGTTAGGTAACACGGAAATATTAGTTCCAAACCTGCCAAGTCCATTTCAAATCCATGTGCTGAAACATGGTCTGAAAAAAGACTTTAATGAATGTACACTGCGTACAGTGTGTCTGAAAATATTGCAGTGCAGTGAAGACTTTTTACAGTGGAGATTAATTTTATATTGTAAATACTAAATCCACACTGTCTTAGCTGAGATTTGATTTTTATGAAACTTTGCGGTACGTTTCTATCTCTAGGGTCTATGCCTGAAGCCCTGCTCCCATTTTTGATATATATTAATAACCCTCATCTAGTTATTTTGTTGAACAAGTATTTGTTATACCATATATTGATTGAAACTGATGGCTTCAGAAGGTAAAGGAGCTTTTTATATTTCGTAAATGTGGTGGTTTTCAAATTTAGTTCTATAGTAGCATACCGTTCAGCAAAACACTTGCGTATATTTATGAATCCCTTTCTGTTCAAATACTCCGAAAACACCTATGCGAGAAAAGTGCTTAAGTCTTTTGCTGTGTAGGGAGGGCCCCCTGAGTCAGAGCTGTCTGGTAGTTTTGTCATAGTTAAAATGAATTCTGTAGATATGAATGTGTTGTGTTTTCTCTGAAGTTGGAGAAAGGCATCAAGATGATATTTGTGTTTTTAGGAGCTGGCTTTTCTTTAGTATTGTCCTTTTATCTGAATACTGGAAACCTACAAGAATCACAGCTGCCTGTGCTGGGCCTTCACCTTGCAAAGTAAAATTATTGGGATGGTAAATCCTTGATAAATACCGGTGATATATTTTTTTCTTTTTAAGTTGCACTTTCATGATTGTAGCTGTTTTTTCTCTGGATGCTGGGTTATTTTTCCAGTGCTAACTACCAAATACTGTAAAGCAGGTTGTTTTCAGGCATACGTCTCTTGCGTTAGAGCCTTCACTGTTCCAATTTCTGTTGAAATATTCCAAGCAAATTCCAAGCTCGCAGATGAAGAGCAAACAACTTTATGAAAATTTATTATGCAGGTACGATTCACTGGGATAAGTTACATGCTCTGGTGTAGGGAGGTAACCTTAGTTACAAGGGCTACATGGTTCTTTACTGGCTATGGATCGCACTGCTCACCCAGTTGTGGAATGTTGAGAAGTGTATTAGTGCCAAGTGTCACCAGAAAGAATGGGCAATCACAGGTTGTACATGATACCAGGTTGAGGTATACCCTTGGCTGTTCAGTGTGGTGCAACTGTTTATATGCAAAATCCTCAAACTACCTTGTTTTCATTAAGCAGATGTTCTTTCCTATCTTTTAACTAATGTGTCCAAGAAATCTATCTTGTGTGGAGAGGAATCTGTACTCGTAACTGATCCTGGTCATCCACTGGCTTCAGTGACTGTGGATTTAGCTGTCATTTTGTCTCTGTAAGGGTTAGAGCTTTATAGGTTCTTTTTGAGCATCTCTCTTCTGGGTTATTTAATAAAAAGCTTTTGTTGTACCTGATGTATCTAAATTTATTCCTAACGTATGAAAGTGTGGCTTGAAGGCCACGTTAGCAGGCCCCTTTGAAGCACAAATCAGCCTTGCCCAGTTTCCTAGCTATTTTGATGGAACAGGATGGAAAGAAAATCTGTGGAAAAGACACCTAGATGCAGATAGTCCTGTGCTCCTTGGTGTCTGCAGGGGGGAGGCAGAGAGAGCCTGGGAGAAAGGGGTGCCCATATACCATTGTCCTTCAGCATTTGCTAGCTATTGAATGGCCTCTCGTGACTTGGTGCATCCAGGTGCAACGTGAAACACTTCTAACAAAGGGTTACACTACCCTGATTCCCCACTGGCAGCATAGCAAAACAGGCTGATGCCAAGGTCAGCTTCTCTGATCTTGAGAAGTTTAAAAAAATAAATCAACAGGCTTGAGAACCAAGAACTAACCTTCTGGTTAACCTCCTAACCACTATTCTGTGCAGTCGTGCTGGAATTCTGAGGATTCCTCAGTTCTCCTGCTTTTACCTGCTTTCACTCGCACTACTATATATCATGGCAGCTATACCACTCTCAAAGCAGGAATGAACTAGATTTTACAGCCTGTTTCCTGCACTCCTTAATTAACTGTAAAATCCATTATTGAGAGACACAAAGCAAATCTCGTCCCTACATCACCACTCGTGGCCCCAGGGAGCAAGTGACCGGGGCTGGAAATTGATCCTGTTCTCTCCATGGCAGAACTCTGCCACGAGACCAGCAGAACGGGCCATCTCCCTGCTTTTAAACCAGAGCTCAAGAGAAAGGAAACAAATGAATCAGAACATTAAGAATCTCTGTTTTAAAACTGACTGAAGGAAAAAGACTCTGGGAAACTTGCTTGTTGTTCTCTTTGCCCTTATACTTCTGCGACTCCCTTTTTCCTACTAGAACTTTGAACAGTATGTCATTACTCTGGCTTATATCCTCACTGTCCTTGTCCATACAAGTATGGGAACCAGGATTTATACTTCAATCCCTGTGAAGGAGCATCTAGGACTTTGAAGGAAAATATTCTGGGTTGTACGGCTCTGGAAATCCCTAGCAAATCCAGTATTTATGCTATCCTGAAAAGGAATACTTTGCCGACTGGGGCCTAAATTAGATGAAATCTCATTTGATGAAGAACTCTCATCTCAGATGAAATATGAAGGGTTTCTTCTTGTTGTGATTATGATTTTTTTTTTTGTACAGCAATCTATTGCAGTGGATGCCTCTTGTACCGTTTCTGCATGATGTCTGTCCCTACCTGTCTCAACCTCAGCGCACCTCTGTCTATACCTTTGGAAAGATAATTGGGTTATCTGCAGGCCACGCATAGGATATGTTGTAGATAATACTTTTGAGGTTTCACCTGCCATGACTAGTACGCTTTTAAACTAAGCGTATTTTTTTAATTTAAACTATTTAGAGGTGATAGTATCTGTCATGAATGGTTTGTTCAGCAATAGATCTTTTTTAGAAGAAATGAAAAATTCCTTCCAAAAACTTGAACCCCCTGTATTTCAAACAACAAAAATACTGCCCTCTCCTTGAGTACTCTGCAGTTGCGTTTGCAGTAGCTATCAGAACTACTGTGTAATGGAAATGTATATCCCCAGTAATTTAATGTGATCAGTGAAAGCTTTTGTAAATCAAAGTGTTTTATTCTCAGAGAATCACTTAAAAATACTGCTGAACTGTATGGTGAAATACATTCCCTGCTATAGGGGTTTTTCTTCATTTTTGTATTGATTTTTAGGAGCTTTAGAGTTAAACCATGCCAGAAGTGTTGCTGAGATGAATCACTATTATCCAAAGGCCACCAGCCTCTCTGCCGACTGACAGAAGGATAATTCCGCATGGATCAAATAAATACAGATGTGTAGTAATTAGTTCTATTCCCAGTGAGCCCATTTCCAACACACTAAAGATGTGCACGATTATGGAGCCTCACCCCAACAGCTTTTATCAATTTAAACTGCTAAGCTACAGGATAGGTCATAACCCAGCCTGCTATTAATAATGTATTTATTGTGTGCAACATTATAAATTAGGTTCATGGAATAGAAAAGAACACCTTTTAACAAGAATAATGTTATCTTTACACAGAAGCATCGCATGTGCCTAGCCACTCAGCTGAAGTACAGTCCCAAGACAATCAAAAGAATAAAAAATCTTATCCAGAACAGAGATGCCTACATTATTGGAGGGGTTCCCCACAAAGATGATTTAGCAGTGGCTGACATGCTAAATGTGCCTATATTAGGCTCGGTGCCAGAAGTGGCTCATCTCTATAGTAGCAAGTCTGGAAGTAAACGAATTTTTGCCAGTGCTTGTGTGCCAACCCCTCCTGGAGAATCTGACATCTACAACTCTGAGCAGGTAAGCAGGCTGTGGTCTGGGATGTGTCAACATGCAGATGCCTGTTTTCACTTGATAGGATGCAAACTTTGTACAATTGCAATGACTGTATTGATTCGACCCTAACTGGGTTTGATTAAATCATGCATGAGGCTCTGTTCTTTTTAGCTCTATCTGACCAATTAAAGGCAATTTGTATCCTAGTCAGGAAGTAATACAATTGTTCTGGTATTCTTCATATTCTTTCTTGAGAATATATAAGGGCGTTTGGTCCAGTTATTTCAAACAGTGTGTATTGCTGCTCCATGGGTGAAGTCATGGCCTCAGTGAGATTAACAGGAGTTTTACCAGTGACTGAAAATAAAACAGGGATTTCTGGGAAACTAAGTCTTTATGAAGGAAAAATTTCTTCCACTTAGGAAGTCGCCTGTTCAAATAGAGGTTCACAGGGCATATGTGCAACCAGAGTTTTACCTTGTACCTGGCTTATCATTGCTAAATTCACCTATCTATCTCGTTAGCATGAGCACTAAGAAAAGAACAAAATATCACTAAACTAAAATTGCAAGGTAGAAGAGTTTTCTGTACTGTGTTCAGTTTACATATGTTTACTTTGCATTCAGTGTCAGTATTTCATTCTAGAAGCTGATTTTGCGATTTGCAATGATACGTCTAAGTACGATCCATACTGATTTTTTTAAAAATATTTTCATGGTGGTGCTACGTCTCATACAGGAAAATAATCAGTGCCATGGTTTGTATGTATTCCTACTTCTTAGAGGGGGTTTTCATGTTGCTTTACTTTTTATGAAACACCTTTAACACTGAAAACCATCTAAGCTGCACAAATATACTGTACCTTCTATAGCAGATGAAATAAATATATGATCAGTCATCTGAAAAACAACTGTGATTTATTGTTAAATAATTTATGTGAATCTAATACTTTTGATTCATGCTACAGTGTTGTGGAAGTCCTACTTCTGTTTGCTTGTATGAAATATTGACGTTTTAAGTTAAATAATCAAAGCAAGGTGACGCTATGTTAAAGCACAATTCAATTTTCACTTAAAGATAGAACATAATTCTTTATCACTGGTACAGTCCTTACAATGTTATTGATCCTTTTCATTACTGTAGGGGAGTCATCAAGAAAAACACATTTATGCGATTCTCAAAAGCCACAAATAATAACATCTGGAACACACATGTCATTGTATTTGAGGTCAACGTTAAAAAAAAAGTCAAGAAAAGTCCCCAAAATTACTACGTGAAAATGTAGAAGGCTCTAGCCAATGCAACAAGATGTCATAATACTTTTACCAGGTTCAAAGGCATTTGCAGTTTGTAAGAAGCTAATTGCACCCTACACCAGCTGGGCAAAAGGCATTTTAAAGCCATTTAAGTCTGTGTACATACACAAATAAATAATTAGCATTTTATAAAGCTTGCCTGGTAACTCCTTCATACATTTATAACCATATAATGTACTCTCCAGTAGGAAAATTTCACAGATGTTTTGGCTGGTGTTAGAATCTGGCACAATTGTTTCTCTGATTTTGCAAATAGTGTAGTCCATCCCATGTTGTTCCCTGTCACAAACGTTTATTAAGCAGTACTGATTATCCAAAACTTAAGATGATGATCAGACAGAAATAGTTCTCTCTGCAGAATACAGCTTTACCGACTGCCAAAGGTGCTCAGTTGCTGTTTGGTAGTCTGCAGAACCGGACTCAAGTACAGGCTCGCGACCATAGATTCTTCATCAAAAAGCATTCAAGGTTGCTTTCGCTACGTATCTGAGATAGCTGTAACACCACAAGCATCTCTAAGAGAAAGAAACCGTATTTAGAAAATAAATTTCAAGTCCAAATATCTGAGAACTGGAAGTCTGAATTGAGGAACAATTTAATGTTGTCATAGTGCAAAATATCTTGGTGTCATTGCTCCACAGATGATTGGTGTCCTCAGCCAGCTGATCATTGACAATATGGAAGTGCGGCGTTGGTTGTTTAAAGTGAATGATGAATCTGGAGGAAATGGCACTGCCTATTGTGATATTATTTCACATTTGGAATGCTACCAGTGGGTTCAAAAGGAATGTCAGAGATACAGCGCTGAGAGATGGAGTCAGAAGTGGGCGCATGTAAGTAGTGAAGGAGCAGGGTGTCGTCTTTGTTGTCATGGCCTCTTAATACTCCACTGGGGTTCTTCCTCACAGTAAATCTTTTCCCTGAGCTTTCATTTTAAGACATTGGTAAGAGTTGATATTACAGAGACCAGACTAGCTTGTACAAAGTAACAGGTAACAGAAATTCAGGTAAAGCATTTAAATATTCCAAAATATGAATGAATGCCTTTCATCCAACTGTGGAATAAGTTCGGTGTCGTAACACTTCATTCATACGCAGAAATGTGCAAATTTTACACAGTGTTTTTTATCCAAGGTGAGAATATGTATAAATGGAAGTACATAGGCAGTAGACCCTTACAGCTACATAGAAACCTGGAATTACTGAAACAAAAGTGTTGGACTAATATAGTTGAACAGTACTAATCAATTTGAAATCACATACACACTGATTACTTTTTAATCTGTTTTTCTAAGAATAATTTTTTCTGTACATTTTTCCTCACTAATAACTTTTAAACCCGTTAGCAGTTTTCAGCTGTAAAAGACAGAAGGCTCGAGGTCTCAGAAATTATTAGACTCCTGCATTACAGTGGGTGTTTAGGTAAGGAGAGAGCTCCTATAAATACTTAACGGAGGGAAACAGTATAGCATGAACTCATGCACTAGTAGATTCCTAAGAATCCACATGGTTGAGACAGGCTGTAAGATGATACATTTTAACCCCAGAAAAATCCGTATGAAACTCGACTTCATTAGTTCTGGCAGTCAGAGAGCTATTTGTAGTTTAAATATTCATTGGTATTTAAATGTGTTAATTTCAATAAGCATTTGATATTTCTGTATATTGTGCCAAATTCATTCCTAATGTAATGGTTTTAAAGCCAGAAGGAATGTATCCAGAAAGAATTGTTTAATTTACATAAACTACTCATTATAGCGCTTTTGATTTTTTTTAATTCAATCAAAACTGTTTTGAAATTTTTGTTTGATTGAATTATATTGTATATTAAAATTTCAAATTGTGCTGATTACAGTTCTGTTGCATTTGACAACTACAAAATAATTCCACATTACAAAACAGAGCTTATCGTATAAAGCTGAAGAGCTAATTTCTCTGATCTGCTGAAGATCCCTCACTCTGCGCAAGCCAAGCAGTACGAAGTAGAGCACTGGTGAGCCACCCCAGGGGAACCATTACCTGGCCACTGAGCTCTCGAGGACATAAACCTAACAATAGGTCCAGGTCCTGCTCCCACCATCTTGAGTCGGTGGGGCAGAAGACATGGCTCACCAAGTCTAGTTCTTTGCTGGTATAAGTTCCCTATATAAGTGCTGTTACCTAGTGTTAGTATTAGTGTCCCTGTTTCTGTGCCTTTTGAATTCTTTCATGGCTAAGTGACTCTGCATAAAGGACGTAGTGATAACTGGCTTTCTTTGGCTTGTCTTTTATACTGCATTTACGTTGAGCTTGAAGGCAACCAGGAATGGAGCCATTAGAAACCCTTACGCATAAACACTTGTTGGAAGTTGGAAAATACATAGAGAATAACGTATTTGAGCTCATTTCCTAAAGTCAGCAGGAAAGCTTTCATAAATCCAGACTGGTATTGAAGTGGGCTTTGGCAAAGTGTGAAACTTGCTGCCATTTTGAACATCTTGTTTGAATATGTGTGTTCAAATTTTTCTGCCTTCTGAGTTTAGCTCTCTTTTGTAGAACGGGAGACCTTTTTTATATATAATGAATTGCAGTCTCCACTGAGTATTACCATTGAGAGCAGAGGATTAAAATCATCCTTTGTTAAGGAATACCATTGTAATGATACACATTTAAACATCAAAGCATTAGTTTATGAGCACAGGCATGCTTTAATGTCCTATTACAGTGTGTAGACCTGTTTCTTTTGATAATGAAGACATTGTGTCATCGGCACAGGCTGCCACATACAAAACGTATGCTGGCAGGTTATTAAAAAATTCAGCTTCTTGATGAAAGACTATCCTGCAGGCTAAGAGTACAGTGAAAAGACTCTCCATTCTGGTAGAATTATTAGAAATGAGAATATGACTGTAAGCACTAAATTATGTTAATACTTACAAATAGCATCATTTGCATAGCAGTTTAAGACACGACACCCAGATTTTCCTCATTGGTATGTAGTAGGCAACAGATTAAAAATAATGTAGTTTGTGAGTTTGAACTGTGTAAATATCTATTCCATCTAAAAATGAGACTGATTTTACAGTCCTCATTTCAAACACAACGTTGGACAAACAAAAATGCAGGAAAGGATTATCGATGTATTTTACCTTGTTAACTTAATGCAGCATCTGAGTTATCTGAACAATTATTTTGCAACTGCATAAAGGGTAGAATTCACAAACTATGCTGAATGTCTCTGTAAGGCCTTCATCCTACTGTGCACTGCTGAAGTCTGTCAGCATATAAAGAATTTCATCCCGAGGCCCAGATTCTAATGATATTCAATATCAAGAGAACTGCTGACTCCCCAAGTGCACATTTGGCGATCGTGGCATTTCTGGAGACATTCTTCAGCGTGAAAAAGAATATCGGGATCTGGCTCCACTTACGTGCAAAACCATCAGTAAGTACTGAGACACCTTAGGAATTTAATTGTATCTTGCAAGGTGAATGATGCTTAGAGGGAGCAAATAAACTCACAGATTTTTAGCTGTTTAACATCCAAGTCGTGTGCTGTGTAAAATGCTCTTATGCCATTGGATCATGATTTTCCAATCTATTTTCCATACCAATTCAAGCTTCAGTTAGTCTGTGCATAGCAAAAAAATGTAGTTCTGCTACTACTGGAGTAGTAGACAATTACATGAGGGCCTGTTTGGAATACCTAGAGAAAGATATCCATAAGACTTATTAATATATGGTATTCCAAAGTACGCTAAGAAGCTGGGTATCTCGTTCCTGTTGAAAGTCAGCTGGTCAGTTTTTGGAAAATCTCACCTATGCTTATACGGACCCTTGCCGGGACACTGTATAAATTCATGGAAGAGAAAACTATTAACTATTATCACTGATGCAGTCTCTACCTTAGAAGGATTCTGAGCTGCAAATTTTTGGAGGCTGGAGAGTATCTGGGCAATGGATATGCCTGCTCTGGTTTCATACTTTCCTGGGCATCCACTTGTGACCACTGTCAGAGACAAGATTCGGGGCTAAGCAGACCTTCTACAGCCACACTTTCATGATCTTCAAGAAAGATGCTCAGATGTTCACTCAGAATTCAGGCTGGAGATTGGTGGAAAAGTGGTCTACAAAGTGTATTTGGTGCCTTTTGTTTGTTTTTGAGCTGACATCAGGCTGTCAAAGTCTGCGATGCCTCTGGGTCTCTGACTCTTGCGACTCAAACGGCCACCTCAAACTCTCAGAACGCTTGCAGTCCTCCTCCCTCCTAGAGGAAAGATAATACCACCTTCCTGTTAGTGTTGCCTTTTTTCTTCTTTTAACAGTCCCCCTTTTACATAAAATAATACAGCTATGTGGAGAGATCCCGTTCTCTTATATAACTATAGAACTCTAAATAGTATCTCAATCACTAAGTTAAATTACTAGTCAAATTAATTTTACAATTATCTATTACTACACTGCGACTCTTAATTAACCACCAGGACCAGCAACATGATATGAGTTTACCTAGCAGCAATTCTAAAGATAACGAAGACCAGACTGAAGACAAAAAAAGGGTAAGTATGAAGATAAAGAGCTGAAAATACAAGAATAGAACAAGACAGAAAAACAAGCAACAAATGTTCTCTCAATAAGCCGTTATAATTGGCCATAGCTACACAACCATTTCAAAACTCTCCATTAAATATCTGCTGTAGAAGAAAAAAAAGCTATTTCATGCGCTTGGGCAGCCTGCCGTTTTAAATGTTAGAGGGTTTGAATCTTACTGCCTCCAGTTGTGTCACAGTATTTTGTCACGGTTTCTTTTCCTTATAGACTATGTCTTGGTTAATTCACTAAAATGTGTAAGAGGAAATCAAAATCTTTTTGAAAGGTGACAAATGCGGAAAATCCAGCTTTCAGTCTGAGTTGCATAAAGCAGCGTTCAGACCCTAGTTGCTGGATTTTGCGTTGATTGCTATTGGAAAATTACAATTTCAAAGGCCAAGATACAGTGCTGCAAAATGCTGGCTGTTCCTTTAAATCTTTTTGGTCAACTTTCAAAAGTCCTGTAATAAGTAATTAGATAAACTTTGTGATTATCTGAATATCAGGAATAGTGGTGAGGTTTTTAACGGGTTATAATGAATTGCATTCGTTATAAGAAACCCGAAGTTTACATACCACATCTTGTGTCTTTACTTGATGTGAGGAATTCAGAGTAAAGAGCATATGTGTATAAGCAGACCAAAATAAAACCAACCATAATACTGCCAGAGGTGTAATTTTAGAAGGATGGCATTGCCAGCGTACTATCGTTTCTGACCACCTTTGAAAACACAGCATGGCTTCCTAACACTGCTTTTTTCCTTTCTGCTGCCCATTCTCATTGTCACTGCTCTGATCGCCTTTTGTAACGCCACCGGCTTCGTTCTAGGGCAACGCTGCAAATTACTGAAACCAGAACCAATTGCAAGCAGTTGAATTGGTCTTCATCTTAACACCTGAAGTCTACCGAGCGGGTTCTCAAGCAAATAGTCTTTGCTGCTGCTCTTACTGTACACATCCAATTGCAGGTGTGGTAATTTTTTCAGCCTGAAGAGGGCCAGAAACTCTGACAGACACACAGAAGATGCATTTGCAGCATTTTGACAGGCTTTTAAAATTTCTCCTAACTGATATGACATTTAATAGGAAAAGAAAAAGGACCCAAAGAGTTAAGGAAGAACTTGATTACTGATAAAGCAATGCGGTTGCAGGTGGTTTCTTAGTATGGGCAGTGCTTTCTCAACAATATATCCTAAATAGTTTAAATATTCACTGTATCTGCAAACAGGCTGCAGTGCTTTTATTCAGCTTATTAATACATCTGTGTAGCTGCTGTAGTGATGTTTCAGGTGATTCTTAAATTCAAAGTCAAATAAAGCATGATAATTGTATCCCTTGGTTAAATTAAAGCCATGATACCCGTTCCTAAGACTTGCAATAATCAGATATGCAAGCTGTTGGTTTGTATGTCCTATTGATTTAATATGCTTCTAATCAGTACATAAAGCTATAGGCCTGCAGTGTTAATTTTTCATATGCTTACAAAGTACCCTTTGATTTTCTGTCACGCGTTAATTACAGCGTTTTGCCATTAAATAGGAAGCTTTGTGTAAACTAATTACTAGGTAATCATTGTCTACCGCAAGCGTGCTGTTTGTACCTTTTATTTTATTCTAAAAATGCACAGATCTCGCAGTCTGGAACCACTATACCTTCCAGCCATTAGCTCTCACTAATTCATAGCATTATTGTGTTAAGATTGTAGGAGTTGTAATTGTTGTGGTATCAGTGCTGTTAATTACCGGAGTAAACAGTTGAAATGGTGCCAAGGTCTATTGTACAAGGCAGAGGAAAGGAGGTTTAAATGTTACTTCCACCATCTGGGGACTGGAGTAGAGGCAAATGCTAGAAAACAGCAGTGAGGCAATATCAGAACTTCAGCTCCAGGGTTTTAGGCCATATGGATCCAGAATATTTTGAATCAATTGAATTTAAGTGCCAGTTTGTGGCAATAACAGTGTGGAAGGAGAGGATAAAGCAAGAGCACTAAAGAAATCGGAAATCCGTTAATGTTATCGCATCCAATAAAATGCCTGCTTGGATTATTTTAAAAATGTTTATTTTGCTAAAATCCTAAAAGTAACACACAGGCAAACTCTAAGAATAAAAGTAGTTTAACCGTGTGTTGTTTGTGAAACATAATGCAGGTTTTGTCTTGACAATTCCTTTAGCATTACAGCTCAGCAATTTAGATCAAATTCCTGGGAAGTGACTGTGGATTATATATGTGATGTCTTTTTTTCGCTTTGAAATCACATTTTGGAATTCATTAGAGTCCTTTCTTTAGAGATACAAGCCAGAAAGGAGGGCAAGCAAGCAAAAGTGAACAAAATGTATAGAGATTGAAATAGAGAAAAATAAATTCATTGGGAAAATATTATTAATTTGAGGGCATCTGAATTGATTGTGCATTTGCACAGATCTCATTAAAATAAAGATAAGATGCATTCAATTATTCCTCATCTCATTTTATATGAGGATTAACATCCCAATGTCCTGAACTTACAAATGCTGCATTTGAAATAAACATCTGATTTATTTATTTTTAAAAGAGAGATTTTTGGAGATTGTGACAATTATGTTATGTTTTCTTTGCTTTGAAGGTAGATATGGGGAACCTTAAAAAACGAAGGCTGCAGCCTAGCAAAAGACATGCTTTTATGCATAAAATAGCAATGCACATGGAGGTTGCTCTTTTTTTTATTAAAAAAGCAAACTATTTAATAAAATTGTCCTAATCTCAAATTAACATGCTGTGCATAAACATGACGAATTATTTCAGAAGCTCATAGAGCTTTCAAGATCCTCTTTCTGTCCGATTTTTGGTAGCACCGGCTGTAGCGATTTTGTATTTAATTTCCCCACATATATTGTTTTCCGAGATGACATCTACGAAAAGGGATCTCGCAGCATATTGCTGTCGCCAGTTTAGGAGTGTTGGGAGGAAATAGAAAGGATCTCTCTTTCTAAACAATCCTGGTTTATTTATTTTTTATTGGTCTGTTAGCAGATGTTGAAGTAGTTCAGGGCACAATGTAAACATGTGCTTTTCAATGGAGGTATGGTAAATAGCAAAGTAGACAATGAAACGAGCCATTGGGAGGGGGGTTTTGAACTAGGCCAGTGGTTTTTTTTTTCTTTTTTTTTTTTTTTGTGTGTGTATGTAGTTGAATTTAGAATTAAAAGAAGTGCTTGATCTTTATATATTGAAATCCTCAGCGTGCCGAGTGACAGCATGAGCCAGAAGAGAAAACCATGGCCCCATGTGGTGTGAAAAAAGGAACAGCAGTTTAAGTGCTGGAAAGTTGAAAGAGAACTAACCTTCTTGTTCTTGTAGTCAAGGAAAGTGGCTGTTTTGTGCTTTTGTATTGAAGCATAGCATATGTGCCTCAGTTTGACAAAAAGCCTCTTGAGTCAAAGCAACCCTAGTCCTGTGTGCTGATCCAAAGCGAAGGCCGTGATAATGAGGGACGGGCTCTCAGGAAGCAGTGAGTAGATAATACTACATAAGTGGAGAATTCTGTGCGCTGTTTTCGCCATTCTACTTAATGCAAGTCGCAGCCACGGTGAATCGCTTGCCATACAGCTGAAATGGGCCATTAGCTATCAGGGAAAATTGTCTTTGCTACTTTCAGCAGATGGAGCAAATATTTTACAAAGCAATTTTACATACGAAAAACATTTGTGTTACTTGGTAATGATGGCTGTTTTACATGATGTTACCTTCTATCAGAACATACTTTTCCAGCTCATGGAAGGCAAAATTGGCACTTTTTAATTTTAAAATTTGCAGTTAACAATTAAATGCCTGAGCTTTAAATCAGGCTGCAAACTTTAAGTAGATAAGGGTATTCAGTGTATCACTTCCAAAAACATTTCCATTTTTATAAACCTCTCTAACGGTTTTGTTAAATGTGGTAGCTTGTGGTTCTGGCTAGCGTGTACCTGTCTGAATTAGAAAAAAATCTCAAATCAGTTTAATTTGCAACATAGGAAATAATGAAAGTTATTTGGCCAGTCAGACAGCAGTCACTGGACTCTTCCAGTGTTGCCACGTTTGCTGGTGTCGCTGAGAACATACGAATATCTGGGCTGGACCAATTCACGTGAAGGCAGCTGGAATAAGTTATCATAGCTCCACTGATCACAATATAAAGGATATACTGCATAAATGGTGTGACTTGTCATGGTGCCATTGAAGTGGCATAAATTGCTATAGCTTCATTGACTTCAGCAGAGATGTGGCACTTTGTATTGCTGAGGATCTGTCGGCTGATTTTATTCTCTCTGGCCCAGTCAGCTTTACTTATTCGGAGTTACTTTCTCCACTCTATTCGCTTGCAAGGTCTAAATAACTCCCTTTCAATCTGATTTTTAGCTAAAAAAGCCCTAGGTCTTTCTCATGCATTCTGCTGTGCAACCTCTTTCTGTCCCCAGGTCTTTCTTCTTATTTCTAAGTCTATTTCTTCTTTCTGCTTATTTACTTATCTTTTCAACAGGCTTTTTGTTGCTGTCTGATCTATCTTGAGCAGATTTCCAACCAGTGCCTTCAACATATGCCACATTTGGTACTAATTTTTTGGTGTAACTGCCATTCTAAGAAAGCCTTTCAAAATTCAGCTAGCAGAAGGGTGAGAAATTATTTTGTATTTAGGGGTAAAAGGTATAATTTTTTATGCTTATTCATTGTTATAAAAAGGTACAAACCCAATTTGGATAGATTTTAAAGGTTTTTACACGATGTAAACAGTACTTGGGCTGCTCCTTTTTTACTGGTGCTAAGAAACATCAGCTGAAAGATTTGAACAAATGCTCCGGTTTCCATTGAGCCTATGATTCGGAATTGTTTTGGGCCACATCAAGAGATAAAACATTGGTAAGCTCTGCTGGAGATACCGTCCAATTTAAATGAAATTAGCCTACCGAGCGCTGATCCTTTTAAAAGGTTCGACTTCATGAGTGAATGTTGGATCCGGGCTTGAATTTGCCTACTAAAACTCCCTATAATCAGGATTATTGCCTTTTTAGAGCTTACAGTTGCAAAAAACCTTCAACTGGAATTCCAGGTGCTGATCCTTAAAAAGCAGTTGCCCAACTCCGTTCTGTGAACACCTTGATTATCTAGGCATTACTTGTTAAAAGCATTGTTACGTTGGGCTTGATCTCACAAGAACATTTTTCAGATTTTCTCAAATTATTTATTTTTTTTTTAAAGCCCCTGTCTTCTGTCTGTAAGGCGACTGGTTTGGATGCGCGCGTCCTTCACAGCCAGCGGGTACTGAGGGTGCTTTGAATTGTGAGATGCTCCTGAGCCGGGCACTGTGCGTCCGCGTTGCCCTAATGGACCTTCTGGGTTCGTCCTCTGTTCAAGTCCACTTCCAATGCTATTTGAGCTCAGTTAAGCAGCGCTGGGTCTGTTGAGGAAGTACCACAAGAGCCTTGCCTGTCTAATGTCCATCAGACGGACAGAGAGTAGTAGCGTATGATGTTACTGTGTGTAGAGATGAGGTGAATGGAGACTCTGTGTCTTACCAGCAGCCTCCGTTTGTGAGCCAGCTAAGCGTGCCTGCCGATGAGCTTCGAAGTTTGGAAGTTCTGCTTGATTTGGCACCCGCTTTAGGGAGCTTTCACAGCCATGTGTGACCCTCGAAAACAATTCTGTCTAGAAGGAGATATAGCTATCCCCAGCACTGCTCCATGATGCTGGCACAGCTGCCCTCATGTCCCTCAGAATTTTTGCAATGGAAAACTGTGTCCCAGTTGACGTGCCCATGGTTTAATTTTTACTTATAGAAGCTTGGTCACCGCACTCTCCAATGCTTCTGCACATCCAGCAGGGATTATTGGTTTTTCTCCCTGGTAATTTATCAAAGGCTTTCAGGCAGCCATTGTATACCTCTTCTTTTGTTTGTTTGCTTTTGTATTTCTGTTTAAATTGCATAATACCCCAAATCATTAGATCTCAAGGAGGAGACTCGGTGTGACAGAGGTATGGCTGAACGCACTGACGGGTACAAACTGATTTGTAGGTCAGCAGCTCCATGACATCCACCGTGGCTCAGATCCTCTCTCCAAAGCTGCGTT
This sequence comes from Pluvialis apricaria, assembly GCA_017639485.1. Lineage (NCBI taxonomy): Eukaryota > Metazoa > Chordata > Aves > Charadriiformes > Charadriidae > Pluvialis > Pluvialis apricaria. Next base: position 1,561,944 of record CM030015.1, read on the forward strand.
TATTTTCACTGTGCAATGAACCACCTCATCTTGTGAGTTCTTGTCTTAGCAATATTTCAGTGCAAATACCAATCAGGATAAGGCCAACTGCTATTTGCTCACCGCTCTGTTGTTTTAGTCAGCTGAGCTACCAGAAACCTAAATTCCTCCTTACAGATTTTAAGGAAATGAGCAGTGTAAGGCCGGAATCTGGGTAAATTCTGAACTTGGAGCTCATGGTCCTTTGGTTTAGCCATCAAGTTAAGGTTGTGCTGCTTAGTCTATTGATATACTGACTAAACCCATTTTTAGCATTTTTTCTGAGATGTTTAAAAGTCAACAACATGCTTTTTGTCTTTGTATATGAAAGGAGCCCACATAGCCCAGATCAGCGTCATTATCTAAACACCTCAATATTTTTAAGGCTCAATATTTTTAAGGCTATAATTTAAAAATATTTTAATATTTTTCTCAATTCCATGTGAGGTAGGGACGGCAGTTGTCCCCGTTTCATGGCTAGGCAGCTGAGGCACAGACAGGGTCACTTTCCCGAAGTCTCAGACAGACTGCGTTCAGGAACAAGATATATGTAGGTGTCCTATATGCAAAGTTGATACCCTAATCATTGGCCCATCCTCCTCTTCCTCATTCTGATAGATAAATCACACTAAGCTGATTTTGAATTTGTATTTTTGGTTATGTCACGTCATGCGCTTCATGACAAAGCCCATCTCTTCAAACTCACTGGTCTGGAAAAACAGATTTTTATTTTTTTTTCCTATTCTTAGGTGTCAGCCATAAGGTTTTATCATGTTCCTCCAGAACTCAAGATAATATGATTGTGGTTTAGGACATTGCCGAGATCAGAGGAGGGTTGGTCATCTTCTGAAGCACGGGAGGCTGAAGAGAGAGGATGTAAAACAGAAGCAAAGAGACCCAGGGGAAGCAGGCAAACGCTTATGAAGCAGCGAGAAAAGGAGCCTGAAGCAATAGAGTCAGGGTCCTTGCACTTTATATGCTTGTGTACTTCTGGGACAGTTTTGAACAGTAAAAGCAATGCAGTTAGTTTCTGTATTTAATGGGGTTGGTTTGGGTGTGTGATAATATAGTCAAGAATTTGGAACTAGGAAAAAGCTAGTTTATCTCCTACAGTATGACTAATCAAATTCTACCAAAGATAGAGGCACAAATACACTTGTGAATTTACGATCCAGATTGGAGAGTGTAAAAGGATATCTCCTGCTTTAGAAACACTTTTGGTTGATCATTCCTCTTTTTTTTTTTTTTTTTTAATAACTAAACAGTGTTTGGGTTAATGTAGCAGCTTAAAGATAGAGTCAGTAGAACTATTTCTGGCGTATGTGACTATTTCAATATGCTCAGCTTCAAAATATAAACATTGTAGAAGTTATTGACTGCTGGTATTGATCCCTAAGCAGTTACCAAGTGCTTAGCATTTTCAGTTGCCAGATCAAATTATTGATATAAATTATAATGAAATAGATGCTATATTGAAGGAGGGGGAGATTGTCTTTCAGAGAAGGACGGTTTTCAATAGGAGGGAAGAGTAGCAAGTAGAAAAATTAAAAAAGGCTTCCTGACTGTGGGTAAACAGTAACCACATTTTTTTTTTTTTTTGGTGCCTGTTGGAGGCCTGGTTTTTAATCACCCCACAAGCAGTTTTCATTTCTGTAGTAAAATTGCTTGTGGTTCTATTTAATTTGTTTCTGCAGGAGCCAGCTTTGGTGAAGATCTCCCAGGAGCTGCCGGGCCTTTTAGCACAGCACGTACAGCCAGTCAATGAGAAACGATTCCCTACATGGGAAAAATTCCTCCAAACATTTCTTAGTCAAGGTAAATAAGACTGCAAAGTCGCTGTTAAGTGTTATAAGGAGTAATTATACCATATTGTATGCCATATTCTTGTTAATCTTGGGCCCATTTAAATATTTATCTCCTTTTATTTCTCCATTATGCCTGAAATGTTCATTTACAAATGAATTATAGGCAACTATTCTATCATTCCTATGTCCTATCAAAGCATTTAACCTATATTAATCCCAGATTACCTTTCTCGCGTGATTCCGAATCAATAAGCACCAACTCCTTAGTCCTGGGTGACTGCACTGGAGGCCATCACATTCTGCAAAGGGCTTTAGGGAATGCCAGCGTGGGAGTTTGCACATAGGTAAACGTGAGAATATTTCATCTTTGTTAGGTGTTGGTGAGCAAAAATCTGCGAGACTCGCTTTTCCCTCCCGTAGGACCAGGAAGGGAACTATATGTAAACTCTGGATGCTACGAACATACATTGCATAAAGTGAAATGTGCTCATAACCTTTAACTGGCATGGAGAAGAGCTGAGCTTTCTCCCCAGCTTTTGCCCTCCAGGCAGGTAGTGTCGCCACTGAGGATCAGTAATGCAATGCCGTATTGTCCCTCACAGTACGTTTGCACAGACTCCTCGTTAGACCATCGCTGTGCTCTTTCTTGCCCTCCAACCAAAGGAATATGAACAAGTTCCAATCCGATAGCTGGAGGATTTTGTTCGCGCGGTGCTGAGTCCTCAGCAGGGCTTCCTGCATTAAACCCGCTCATGGCACCTTTGGATCGAAGCTGGCCAGTACCCATCTGGCCTCGAGCTCAGAAGTGAGCCCGGGTTCGTCCGTGAGAAGCAGTGTGGCGAAAACCCTTGTCTAACCACTGCAGATCATTGTATGCATGAGCGTGAGTGAGCTTTGCACAGACATGTTAACATCCTGTACTTGTATGCTGAATTTTGGATGGAAAAGATCCAGTGTTTGCGGTTGGGTAGTAAATTTCTGTGGTGATTCGGCCCTGCCATCGTTTTGTGTTATATATAATGGATATATACGTTTCATACATTTCTTTATCTGTGGAAGAGACAAGGATGATTCAAAGCTTTGGAAGTATTTTGTGGAAAAATAATGCCAGTTAACATATATAGGACCAATTTTTATTACATATTAGTTTGTCCTAACTAAATTACTGATGGCATTATATGCAGTAAAAAGGCAAATCCAGAATGCCAACCAGTTTTCTTTGTGATTTTCCTACGGACAACCTTGCTAGAAGTTGTCATGTACAAACCTTCCCATCTACGCCCCAAGTTCCTCCTGTGGATGAATACCAAAAGGCAGACTCTTTCTCTCAGGCCCTCGTGTGGATGGGAATCTCCAAGCTAAGCTCACAGCAGGAGATACCACTCCATTGCATTTCACTGCTATTCTGGGCCTGGCATTTAGCTGGGCTGTAGGACAGCCCCGGATTCTTTCATACTACCCAAGAGCATATTTCTCCTGTCAGATATGTGACATACCCAGTTTGGAACTGCTTGCAAAGCATCTGCAGCTCAAAAGCCGCTGGTTGAACTGTACGGTGCTACAGTAGATGAGGTATCTTCTTTCTCCTCTCAGAGATTCATGGGTTCTAGCTATGCTGCTCACATTACATTTATTTACTTACTCTATCTCCATAGCAGTCCTCCCTGCAATGTCTGAGCACAATAGGAGCTGGATGGTTTCATTCTGTGCCCTCTGAAGAGCATCACATGTGAATTTGATTACTAGCTTAACAGCTAATTCATTTCTTACTAGGTGGTGTGATAGAAGCCTTCCCGCTCTCAGAAAACGTCACAAACCTCACGGTGGATATGCTGATAGAGCCAACAGGCAAGATAAAAATCGTGTCATCTGGAGACCAGCTCCATGCTGACGGTCCTTTGCGGTCATCTGGCACTACCATTCCACAACGTTCTGTTGATCCAGCCGTTCTCAATTCACTCTGCTTAAAAATTGGAGAGACCTGTAAATCTAAAGGAGTGCTTGGTTACTTCTCGGTTGATTTTGTGACTTTTATCCATCCACAAACCATGGAGCAGCAGGTGAGTGGGGCAGGTATGTTACTTCACACTGTCCCCTTGAGATGATCTCAAGAAATGTCTACTTGATTCCAGCAGATATCAGCAGAAAGCTTTGCCCTTTTGAATAAACTTTACTTCTAAGCTGTAAGGCACGTGGAGGGAGGTTATTGTTATTCTCAAAAGCACATGGTTATTCTAACGATAGCATAAATTTTAGACCTCATCTGCCAGGTGGACCTGAGGAACCTTTTTCATCAGCCTGAAGGGTAACAAACAAACAAATCCTGTAGGGCTGCTTTTAAAGCTGAGTGATAAGAAAATAATATTTTAATTTCTTCTAATGACTTTTCTTTCTCTAAAATAAGTGCATTCTGCATTAAGTTGGTAATTACAGACAATGGTCTTATGGCTAAGATGATTAGATTATTTTAGTTCCAAAATATTCTGAATCTCTTGTATTTTGCTCTTTAAAAATAATTACAGGGGTTATTGTACTCGTTTGAGTAAACCAGTGTCTGTAAAAATGCAGATCTGAGGTTTGAGGATGAATCTAAGGAAGAGGGGGTATAGTAGAGGATAGTAGTGATGAACAATTTGGTTTGCATCGTAATGGCTGATTTAAGTAGAGCGAGGTAATGGACAGCAGTCGTTACCGTGTCTCAGCCTGGGGCAGGCGTTCCTGTCTCGTAGCTGGTACAGAGCGGCTGACTGGGGGATACCGGTTTGTTGTGAACGAAAAGGAAAATATGCTCATTCAAACCACTTTTGCTCTCCATTTGGCTCTTGGTCTGAGAGAATAATTTACTGCAAGAAAGATAGATGTGATCTCACACCAGATACAAAATTATCCCCCAATACCCAAATGCAGACTGAGGTCAATGTGTGTCACACAACAGTGCACGTGATCAAAGATGTCGTTGTAGGGATTGGAATGAACCTGCATCGCTTCCCAGACAGAGCGGTCTGGGAGCAATGGATGCAGCGCATCTACATCATCTCACTTGAAGGGCAGTAACTTCTTAAAATGTGCTCATGCGATAGTTTAAGCTGTTTATCTCTAGCATAAATGTTCCTGTGGAATTCCCTCTGTAGATCCTTGTCCTAGCGAGTCTTCTACGTGGGCTGCACAGGCTCCTGAGTGTTTTTATCGCAGCCCTTTTGGTCTGTCAAAGCTCTGAGGCTTCCTGCGTGCCCGGTATCAGGAGTAGTGCGTGAGAGCAGAGCCACGCAAGACACCATTCCAGCTCCCACCCTACAGCCCGAGGCCACGCAGCACGTTCCGCTGCAGCGCAAATGCATACACAATTAGTAGTTTGTTTGCTTTAGAGTATTTCAGAATACTTTAGCAGAAGGTCAGCAGAACCAGGTACTGTGTGATTCATTGTGAAATTCAGTTTTACAATAGTGTCTGACAGTATATCATACTTCCTCTGGTCCTGAAGACGTCATACAGTGGGCGCATTAACTGCAGACACAGGTTGCATTAATGTGGGAAGAGATGGGTGACCTTTTGAGGTGTCTAGACTGCAGAATACAGCATTTTAAAGAATGAAATTCCAAGGTTAACACCTTGAATTATCTAGAAAGGAAAATGCTGCTAGGAAGCCAGTGCAGTTTTGGAGTGCTGGAGCACTGTGTGACTCACATCAGGCATAACTGAGCAGAATGGAAGGGACTGAATAAATGCTTTCTCGTGGAATTCTGCCCAGGAGAGTCTTTTGTGTAGATGAGTAATGGGGTCTTTTCAGAAGGTAAAATCAGAACTGCTCAAGTGACCCGAGTCCTTCCCTGCCAGAGTTTACAAGCCTATCAGCAAAACCTCATAGTCAGCTGTATCAGAACTTTTGACAACATAAAAAGTAATATAATAAATCAAGACAGCAGAAGGGTATTGACTGCAGAATCTGCTGTTGCCTACAATGGATGGCAGGAAGCAGAGGAGGGGAGGCCACGGTCCCTTAAAATGCATAACTGAACTTTCAGATCTTATGAGTGACGGAGGGTGTTGTCCCAACACGCACTGCTTTCAGTGCCAAGGAACAAATAGGTAAGAGAATGGATTTAAAGAAGCAATTTAATCCCTGGCATGACTGCTGATGATCAGCCTCGATCACAGTTTGTAACAAAATATTAACCTCGGATGTTTCTCTGCTAGAGGAATCTGACGTTTGTTTTATTTATAAGGTCAGATTTCTTTGTCACAACGTAATCTACTAAATTCTTTCACCACTCAGACACCGTAAAAACCAAATGAAGGGCATTATTGAATACTGCATTCTGATTAAAAATAAAAACATTTCCATGAGCTTAAAAACAGTGAAGTCAGGCTTCCCATAGATTTGTGCCTTGAAATTCCCACGTGTTCTCCAGCTGAACTGACCATTCCAGCCTTTCCCGTTATAAGGTCTCTTGCCTCTGTTCACTTATTTTAGGAATCTCCTGGGAGTTTAATATATTTGATGGTTTTACCTTCTTCCAAATCTGGTTGATATTGGCCAATAGGATTGAATATTATGACAGGTGTAAAAACCTAAAGCGTAATGCCAGGCTCAAATGAAACAGATGAAGTAAAATCTGGGTGAAGAGACTGAGCTTTCAGTGTTCTGGTAGTGGCCTTGTGTTTGAAGACTAGAGAAAATGAGATAATTTTTAAAGATGATAAAATCCTTATTGCTAGTGATGAATAGTATTGTTGAGCTTACAGGGTACAACTACACAAATTAAAAATTAGCATATGGATACAGATGCTAATTCAAGATCTCAGCATCAAGTCTCAATTTTTGCTTGTAATTTCAATACATCTCCTTGTTTTTTCAGTCTTTGGACATGGTTTTCTTCTGCAGTCTTCAGTTAGGAGACTTTAAAAGGTGTTTAACTGTAAAAGGGAACCTATCTGTATTTAATGGGATAGGCTATGTGGTGTGGGTGGACTTTCGGAAGATGGGGTGGCTGTATGCACTCGGTCCCTTTGGGTGTCTGCTCCTCCAAGGCGTCTGAAAATCACGGCTTGTACGGTGTGAGAAAAGGCTCTAAACACAGGGCTCGTATGTAAAACCCAAGAGTTAGCATATGGTATCTATTGGCAAAAGCTGGCTCTTTGGCAGTGCTATGATAATTATATTCCACTTTAAGCTCAGACAAGGCTTAAAATCAGGCTTTTGGTAACGGATCCCACTGTAGGGTGACTGTGGTAAAGCAGAGAATTGGAGTAACGTTAGCTTTGAAATACAGATCACAGTTACGTTTGACTCCCAAAATGTATTTACACAGGCATTGTAATTAGAACTGCAGATAAGCCATATTGGACGACTTCCATGTAAAGTTGCTTTAAAAAGATTAAGGGATGACATTCTCACCCGCTGAAGTCAATGGGAGCTTTGCCAATTGCTTCGCTCAAGCCAGGAGTTCACCGAAACACAGAATTGCGTCCTAGATTACTAAGGTTGTAACATTTCCTGGCATGAACAGGGACGTATTAAATCAGTCAGTGCTTCTTGTGGCCTCCTATTATTCCTGTCTGCTCTGTCTTGGTTTTCTTCCCTTGTTTCCTATTGATTCCACCTTAATATTTCCTATGTCTGTCAGCATGTAGCACAACTTTAACATTATTTAAGCACAGGTTTTTAAATTTAACTAGATGCAGAGGCAATTAATGATGCCATCTGTCTTGTGAGAGAGAGATTACACAAAAGCTTGTGCTTCTGAAAGCACTATTTTTTTGGCAAACAAGAAATCCTATTAGAGTCTCAGAACACTTGCTCACTAATTTCAGAAGTGCCCACTTTAATGCAGTAGCTGAAAGGCTCAGATACATTTCCTGAAAGTACAGTATGCTTAGGCATTCTTTCAAAGTTATATTTTACAGAAAATATCAACCGATATGTGATATTTTCAGTAAAACTAAAAATTAAATATATCATTGAACATCTGTTACCAATACAGTCTGAGTACTTAAATACTTAAAAATCCCTGAAACCTTCATAAAGTTACATGCTACATAAATACAACTCTTTAGGAAATGTGAAGGGCCAAATAAGTGAAAACATATTTCTGCCTTTGCATACTGCGCGGCTGCATGCTGCAATCCGTGTCTCCGCGTGTACTTTCCCTGTGCACTCGTGCGAAGGTGACTTCAGAGCAGAGGAAAGAAATGCACGTACTCCGTGTTTCAGGTTCTTCATCTGAAAGCCTTTAAAAATCTGTATGTCATAAGCATAAAATTAATTTTGATATGAACAATGGGGTATTGCTTATATTGTTAAAGATTGCTACTGTTAGCGAGTATTTTCCTTCAACGTGCTTTTGTCATATTGCTGTGTTCCTTTGGAGCACTAGTAGCAAGAGACTCTGCGTGATGGACCAGGACTAATGCGTGTCTGTCAGACGCACCAGTCGGGGAAGCCAGAGCGAACATAGCCATGAGGAAGCAGTCTCTGCTTGGGTCACCATACAGCTTTGTGCCCATCACCGACACAGTGATATCTTTACTCTCTTGCAGTACTTGCAGTCTACACAGTCCAAAAGGTGACAAAAACGATGCTGTCCTCAGGCTCAGAGGAGCTGGGTGATGCTGTAACCTTTCAGATGTGAGATTCACTGGGCTTTCTATGTGCTTCTACTCGGTACCCAAGTCTCTCCCAGCTCCCTTTCCTTCGTCCTCACAGGGGAGCTTTTCAGTCAGTCCTCCCTGGCCTGTTTGCTACTGCTGCTGTGTACAGCAAGTAATTCAGAGACACCTGCAGATTGTATCGTCCTCCATCTACATACAGCTCTTCCTTCAACTATGATAGAACTGCTGGAGGAGGTTGCAGTTTGCAACCAACAGTATCGAGGGTAGTGCCTGTAGGAGGATTTAACTCCTGTCTGATAGTCTTCACACCTGCCTGTCCTGCGGTCTACTGCACGTTGTACTTCTTTTCTTGCATTTCATTGTTTATTTCGTGTGTAACTCTGAGGCTGAGATCAGAGTCGCAGCGCTGGCTTAGCTGAGGAAGGTGGGAAGGCAGACCCTGCCACTGACTGCGCTGCTCTCCGCACTGCCCACCCCAGAGCGTGGCGTGGGACTCAGCACGGCGCCGGTACCCGCGGGATTACGCATCGGCTCCCACAGGCTGCCTGGCTGGGAGCACCCCGGCAGGGATCTGAGGGGCAGAGCAAGCTGGGGACTTGACACAATTCTCTGTTTGCCTCGGGAATCCATTTCTATTTCAGTTATCAGCATCTGTGATTTGCTCCCGAGGGAAAGGGAGATGGAGACACGCTGTTTTCAATGTCTTGGGGGAAAAAGTGGAGGAGAAAAATTAGGTGCATAACTTGGACTGAATTGCTCCTGATTCCCACTCCGTTTTCCAAGACTGATCTTTAAGAGCAAGGCCCTGACCCTTTGAAGTGAAGTCTTGTGCAGTATTGACTGAATGCTGCTCAGATCCCAACTTGTCGAGGAGCTGCACCTAAACAAGTCCATTTAATCGACTGGGACTGCTTGAATGCATAAACTTACTTACATTCATAGATCTGCAGGCAGATAATTTGGAGAAGCAGGGTCATAAGTCACCTTTTCCATCGGTCTGATAGCTTACACAGCCCCGTACCTCTTGCAGCAATAGTGAGAAAATGCTGGATTAAATTGTTCGGTTTGGGTGCAGAGGAAAAGATGAGGCAGAACGTACCGAAAGGAGAATTATAGAGCTGGGAAGGTTTAGGTGGGTATTCTCCCTTCGTTCCAATCCAGCAGCTTAAAAAGACCCTGAGGAGGACAGCTTCAGGGCTGCCAGGCAGCGGCGGCCGTGCAGGCAGGTCTGGGGTTAGGACGAGCGAACTGGAGCAGAGCGTGCAGGCGTCTCTGAAGGGCATCGGTCAGCTCTGGCATGACAAGTTAGTTAATGCCTTGAGGGATGCTTGCGGTGGGATGCTTTCTTCTGTATTCACATATGCGTCTTAAGATTTCTCCAGACAGAATGTAGCATTTTTCTATGTGTTCTTTTCAAACAAGAGCCACAGCGTTTTCGTTAGCGATCTTCCAATCTTATATTCAGCAGGATAGAGGTTAGGGCCAGTTCTAGGGTCCTATAATTGAAGTTTTCGGGACAGCACCGGACCATCCCAGCAGCTGCCACGAGATGGCAGCCGGATAAGAGCCTGTCTGCAATCCCTGCTGAAATTATCAATTGTATTGTGAATTTTAAAAAGTCATAAAAGAAGCTCTCTTTTCAATGCCCAAGTTGCATTAATATTTTGCTAACTGACATTTTTACAGTGTCATTCAACCACTTCTTCAAAAATAGCAGGTATGGTCTTTACAATAATGCAAACATCAACACGAGATGCAGGTAAAATAGTTAAACTGGAGAAAGAAAAGCTATAATTTAGTAACTCTTTAAGAATTTGTTTCCTTCCCTCCTCAAGTTTACATTTTTAAAGCTGAAGCATTTTTATGGCAGTTGTAAAGAATTACACTAGAATTGTGACTTTATTCACTTTGAGATGTCTTCCCCGTGAAGTGCAGGCTCTCAAACTGTGCAGACTGAAGGAGAGCGTCTCCTGGTAGCACTTGGCAGTCTGTGTAAAAGGGAGCAATTCCAGACTCCATCCTATTTCCTTGGACAAACAACAGCCAGTGAGTCTTGCAGGATGTATTTCTTCCCCCCCACCCCCAGTGGTGGGATTCTGGAAAGTCCTAATCTGTGCTTTGTTTAGCTTAATCTAAACCCAGTTTTAAGACTATCTAAAATCTTAACTACTGCCTCTACTTTTTTTTTTGTTTTTAAACCATAAGTCATAATAAAAACCCAGATCTCATTATCTTTGAATTCTCATTTGTTGTTTGAAAATCAAGCATCAGTTCAACAAGTGAGCTCTGTTCCAGTTTAATTTCTGAACACACAAGTGTTCTGAAAGTCCCAAAAATCTCAAGTCAAAGCTCCTTGTTACACCAGTTTCCCATGCAATCCTATCAGGATGTGTTACCGATGATCGTAAGTACCTACAATTGCTTACACGTGCTTATTGTATATCCTCAGAAAATGAAGATGTACTCAAGTAATAGATATTTGTTAATTTGTAATAATATGATTGTATCACTCTTTATCTTTACTTAAACTTGACCCTTGCACAGGCTGCCTTCTAACAGCTCCTGATTTACTGGAGGAGATGATGATTCATCTGCTTATTAACTGCCTGACCTCCACAGACATTGCTTTATAAACTATGGAAATATATTCATAAAATTAAAAACCACTAAAAAAACCCCAAATTCGCCACCACAGCTCAGATTTTCAAGGCATTGTAGAAGCTTTTGACACCCATTTTATATTACCTCAAAGGAAAACCTGTTGCAATCCAACAGCTGTTACTAGAGGGCTGAACCTAAATGAACTTCCTAGCCTGCTAACAGCCCGAACTAATCAGTGGGTCCGATGTTTCATTTGTTCTGCCTGCGCTTGGAGCTCTGCAGAGCTGTTAGGCTGTTTTGAAGATTACGTGCCACAAAGGTGGAGTTGGGTTGACGTTTCTAAGAAATGTTTTCATTTGGTTTGAATGGTTGGGTTGTTTTTTTTTTAAATAGACTGCAGGAACAGCTATGTCCTGAGACAAAGCGAAAAGCCTTTAATTGATTTCAGTAGGCTCACACTGTGTAGGGTTGGGTTTTTTTCAGTTAAAGTCTGCCACAGATAGAAATGTCACATCCTGCTTGTTTTACAGCTCTGTCGGCACTGGACTGGGTGGATATTCCTGCCTCTGAAACGGGAGCCTTGCTGGAAAGCAGTGTTCCTTGCTCCGCTGTGACACTAGGCATTGCTGGAAACTGTATCAAGAGCTGTTCTTCACTTCAGCTTTTATCTGATGCTGTGTACTTTTCCTTTAGAGCTTATGTACTGCCACTCTTACCTCTTCTCCCCCTGACTGTTGTATTGGTTTCAGCTGCTTCTACATTTCACAGTTTTCACAGGCATTAATAGTGGGAGCGCGCCTGAGCTCCTTCTACTTACTAGTGGTAATGGCAAGAATGACGAGTGCCCTCTTAGTTGCCATATACAATCTAGCGCTACACAGTATGCGGGGAACCAAAGAATACGCGGGTAAAGACTTCAATCCAATCCCAGCGATGGCAGGGAGTGGTACTGGAGGTCTGTAAATGGCACTCCCTCTCCCTCGTGCAGTGCTCTGTGCCTCTGAGCCCCCGGAGGAGCCGTCTGTGGAATCAGCTCTACTGCAAAAGGCTCCGGCATCCTTCACAGAGACTATTCTTTCAGTTGAAGAGTCGCGTCTCCAGCTGGGGAGACTGGTGCCACCTTCGTTAATGCTGCTTTCTTCTCCACCATACCCTCTTTTCTGTGCCTACCTCTGCTCCCGCGCTGCACGATGCTTCGTTAAGGCTGGCCAGCAGCAGGGCTGCAGAACTGGCAGGAGCAGCCAAGCCGCGAGCCTCCTGTGCTCTGACATTTCAGTATGGCAAAAGAAGCAGAAGAGAGAGCAATAGGTATGTCTAAATAGTATTTCCCAAATTGGTCATGTACATGTGATGCGCAGCTCTTCTTGCTTTAACATTAGATGTTTTCCTCAGCTCATGTTCTCCATATCTGCTGCTGGTGGCAGCTGTAGCCGTGCTGATTTAGCCGAGTGCTCTGCATGCCAAAGAGCGCTTTCAAAGCGGTGGAAATATGTGATCTTAGTATAAGCCTGGTGACATCTTCACAGAAAACGAGAAGTCATCAACTATGGAGTCCACCTAATTAGAATTCTTTAGACACAGATACAAAGGATTCTGGTGCTCTTTTCTTTGTTTATTACAATTAATTTTAGGTCACTACACTCCAGGGACACCTGCTAACTTCAATATGGTCAGTATGTGCTTAGTATGATATAATGAGCTGCCCCTTTTCCGTTTGGGGATATATGTTGATATATTATTGGTGAAAGGTGCCAGGCCGACAGAGCCAGCACACAGATGTCCCCTGCCCACTTCCAGAATAAGAGCACCATAAGCAGCTGCATCGCTGTTGTCTTCACACGGCTCCGCCAGCCAGACTCAGGCCTGCCGAACTTCCATCCTTGCTCAAAACTACCAAAAATGTTGCCTGTTATTGATGGCTATAATTTTTCAAAGAGTATTTGTGACCTTCAGGAACCGGAATGGGACTGAGAAATTGTTCCATCGAAGGATTCAGTCGGCCAAGGCTGCATTTGAACTAATAAAATGGGAAAAAAAATTATCCTGTTGCCAATCCCATGAAAATAAAGTTAAAGCCATTGCCCAGGCCCTGCGTCTTTCCCACTTCTGTAGCAGTAGGAAGGGGATTTAAAGGGCATTTCTGGATTTCCTTGGCAAAAGGGAATCCCCTGCTAGGATAAAGCTGGAATCTTATACCACCTGATCCTTTTTCCTTTCTCCCCATGTTAGGGATGTTCTGGGATGTATCCAGGGCAGAGAGGGACATGGCTACATTACAGTGTTCTCTGACAATCCCGAGCCAGGAAAAGAATCCTTGGGGGTGATCCCAGCTGGCACTCAGTAATGACCATTTGGCCGCTTTAACTTGCGAGAGGGACGGTTCAGCCTCAGGCTCAGGCCCAGAATGAAAGGAGGTGGACAGGTGGCTTCCAGCCATGTTTGCCGTCCTCCCCCGTGTGCTCAGGGCTGTGGAGATCTACAGCCTGCGTTTAAAAAGGCGAAAAATACCTTGACTTTACCGATGTAGAATGTAACTGACTGAAGCTGAAGTAGGTGTTCAGAGCTGTCCTTCCTACAATGTTAGAGAGTGACAGGCAGGGGAGGGGATGGACACCTTCCTTCGTTACACAATAGGGCCATCAGCCCACCCTGTTGATCTCAGCCTTTAATTTTGTAGGCAATGGCATGAGGGTAGCTGCTCTGAGATGACGAAACCCCATCCAAAGCAACTAGTTGATGCACTCTGAAAGTAAACAGAAACTCCTCGAAATAGCATTTGGTTGGTCTCATGATTTCCAGCATGAAACTTGTCCTGCTGAAAGCTTTTTCTCCTCTGCCCTGTGTTACAGCCCTGCCCCCGGGCAGAGATGAGGCTGGAGCCGTCCCCTGCGCGGGGATGCAGGAGCGCTCCTGTGCCTGCGCGGAGCAACCACTGGGAACGTGCCAGCGGGGGCCGCAGAGCCAGCTCGGCGTGCTGGGCTTTTGTTCAGAGTATGTGAAATGTATCGCACAAGTAATTAATGGGTCTCTTCTCTACACCTGAAATTAAAACCACGTCACTTGCGCGTACTTTAATTCTAGTTACTGATGACACAGGGTTTGTTGAGTAACTCCCGCAAAACGTACGTGCTATCCCACGCTTCGTACGGTTTGTCCGAACCTCTGCCAGGGTGAAATGAATCTGTCTTGTGCTCATGGCTGTTTATGTTTGCCAGGCTGCATTTTTTAATGCTTTATCTGCTGTTAAATGCTCAACCCATTCTCTACACGTTGCCAGAACGCAGCCCTTGTACTTACCCAAACGCACTACGGCCGCGGTGATGTCTTTGCTTACTTCTGTGGTTTCTCCATCTCAGCCGTTTTATGGTCCACCTTCAGACCAGCGTGCCTCCTGCCCCTCTGTTCGTGCATCACCAAAGCTTCCAGATAGCGCTGGTGTAGACTTTGAGCTTACAGCGATGCGGGTGCGGTATCAGGGTCTGGATGAAGAGCACCCAGTTGGCTTTGTCTGAGCCAGTGAACAGTCAGTGGATACCCCAGATTTTCTGCAGTCCCTGCTCCCCTTACGTGGCCCGGCCATCTCTTTCTGCGGGCAAAGCTTTAACTGAGAATCTAAAATCCAACTCAAACAAGGTTCGAGACACATTGGCTGTTAGTGCTTTGTTGATAATATTTATGGAAATCAATGTAACGCTTCTACAGTATGTAGAGTTTAAAATTACTGTTCAGCTCATTGAAAAGGTTAGTGCATACTGGAAAAGTACAAATCGATAGGAAAGTTCCTTCCTGTCTTGCAGAAGTGATGATAAAGAATAAATTATTAAAGAAAATTAAGCATTATAATTGGGGAATATTCCCCTATTACTAAGTAAAGCCAGCCATTAGCATCCGATTTGCATTTTATACCATGCAGCAGGAAATATTTAAGTTGACAAATAGGATATTTAATACAGCAACAGATACTTGGCAGTTAGATATTAACAACTGTTACTGATGTGATTTATTTGCTATTATAAAAAGGGCATTACTATGTGCATATGATTCAGAAATTAACTCCAGTTTACCAAGAGGCCTTGACTGCCTGACCTCTTAATATCCTTATAATGACGCCATTTACCATTCAAAGGCTTATTCAAGTCATTCACTGCTAGATTTGTTTTAAAGGGGTCCACTGTAGGGCAGATATTTGTGTGCGTTAACATTTCTCATTGACGTAGGAGGCACGAGCATTTTTTAAGTGGGGAAAACTCCCGGGTAAAGCCATGCTCAGGTTACTGGGGGCAGAGGAGCCTTACAGCAGCAATCCACGATGCCTCCTTCTGCTGCACCCTCGGCGTGGACCGACCTCGCAAATCCTGCCTGACTTTTCCATGCTTTAATGCTTTGAAATCTTCTGGAGGTTGATGTGAGGCTTTTGTCATTGCCTGCGAGTACGTCCTGCACAGGCGTGGGGTGGGCTTCCCTTGGGCCTGCCTGCGGGACATGCTCCACTGGCAGCCCTATGATCTTATAGTCTGATTTCTTGTGTAGTTACGTGAGTATAAGTCTGAATTAGCACCACAAAACAGCAGTGAATGGAAGCAGAACCACACCACAAATCGTATGGTTTTCTGCAGGCCAAAGTATCCCGTTGGATGGGAACAGGAACGGGCTCTGCTCGACGCCTGTGATGACTGAAACGTATCCTTACACAGGGATTTCATACTTCCCTACTCCTTTTACTCAGTTTAGCTTTGCCTTCTGGAGCTTTCCTTTTTCTATCTCAAAATACCTATTTGTAACTCCAGGCTGACTTTATTTAATGTTAATTATTGTTCAGCTGAAAAATCCAGGTGTGATATTTAGTATTTAGATAATTACCTATTCAATGTGATACAGGCTTTACAGCTGTTGAGCTCATCCATCTACTTTTCCTAATTGTTGCTAAAATCTGGGTAGTACGGGTCACCATTTTGTCCTTAGCCTTTCGATTTCCTCTGCGAAGTTAATTTTGAAGTTACATATGAGTTCTGATTGTTCCCATTTGGAAGTGGTTTATCACTGCCAATGATGCGCCAGCACAAGGAAACCACAGGTCTGCATGCCAGCTTGCATGGAAGTAAAGGCATAGATGTTCCTTTACGTGACTGCTGAGTTTCACCCTTCTTGTTCTCCTTTTATTTTTTTTTTTTAATTTTATTTTAATGTACCTGTTTGTGTTTTGATTAGGTATGGGCAACAGACCTTGACCTTTGCTATAGTGACCAGCTGGCCTTGACTCAGCTCATGTTGTACGTGACAGATGGAAATCTGGATTGTAGCTCCAGCCGCTTTGAGGTATCTCTTGGTTCAAAGAAAATGAACAGCCAGCGTATTCAGCATGAGATGAAAACTGTAAGCAGCTATTTGTTTACAAATAAAATTATTAATGTGAATTACCAAAAAGTCAGAATCTGTCCTACATCGCTGTTCTAGAGGAGCTGAATCTGCTCCTTTCAGATTTTAAACAGCTACTTTTAGATTTTAGAAGGTTAACAAAGTAAACGGGATACCGTCACGTTAGAAATAAAAAGAAAGGTTCTGGGTGCTTATAGGTACCTGGTTATTCACCCTTTGTACTCAGTAATATCGATTTGTGGTAGTATCTAACTTCTACATATTTTAGGTAGTTTTCAAATTCTAAAAAATGTGGTAATTTGTAAGTTGCGAGAAAAAGGAAGGAGGTGAAAGCACTGCCCTGACTATAGGAGTAACTTAAAAGCAGTCAAGAAGAAATCTGAGCCTTCAGCTCATGAGCTCCAATTTGGGATCAGAAGTCAGAGCACTGAAGTTCTACCCCAGCTTCGTACTTTCAAGCACAAAGCTGAGGGTAAAACAATCAGGGCAACATCTGCAGAAGGATCTGGACACCTAAATCCCACCCAGCTCTTGCTTGAGTTAAACCCAAATCTTGGTTCTTGGTTCTCAGACCCTTCATTCAGTTCCACATTCACCTAACTGTTCAGTATTGATGTTCAGTATTAATTATGGACACAGTCATTTGAACAGGAAGAAACACTCAGAGCACCCTAACTGAGACGAGTTGCCTAAGCAGGAATACGCAGTCGTACTCCCGCCTGTTTGCTCTCTCTGGACCAGAGTTACAAAGCCCACGGGGCAGAAGCACCTGCGTGTGACACCAAGCAGGACAGCTGAGCCCTCAAGTCCCCAGCTCAGTCTGTTTTCTGTTGCCAGGTCAGGTTCGGCCACACTCGGTGTCACTCACGTGCTGTGAATTCACGTGGGCTCGCTCTCCGTGGGTGCTGCACACACAGCTGAGGTGCTCAGGAGTGTCGGTTTAGGTACTGAAAAGATGAGTGCGGTGGCACTTGCTTCTTGTGGATCTCACCTTTAATCCCTCTGAAAACTCGTTAAGATTGTGTCCGTAATAGCGCCTCCCCGGGATGTGATTTTAAATAAGATGGTATTTGTGTATTGCTTTGAGATCCTCGTAACCACACTGTCACCGAGGCACGGTGAACGTATGACTTGCTTATTATGCTGATTTGTTGCATTTGCTCAATCTTGGTGCAGGATTTAATACAGCTCTGAACCTTGAGACTGTCCCGCTAAAAAGGGACGGAAGGCCTTTAGAAAAGTCAGAGAATAAGAAATGTATGTACAAGTATATGTATATCTACACATACAGATATAAACCAGATGCCGTTTTACACATTTTGACAGAACATTCACAACTCCCTTTTTCTCATACATAGAGGAGGAACGTAACACCATTCCAAAAATGTCATGGAGCTATAATTTAGAGGTTAATGAGCTCTTGATCTATTGCTCTTGTCAAGCAACCACTTTTAGTTGGAGAGAAGTAAATTAGATATGATTAGTCCCAGTAGTACAAGTTTTAGAAATGAAAAGTAATCAAGTAGCAACTTTTTTAATTAAAATTCTGTCAGAATTAACATAAATTGTCACTGTATCCTTTATTTTTCTTCTTTCTTTATTTCTAAGGTTTTTATCTCCTTAAGAGTTAACTACAAAAATGCACTCTCTGGGGCAAATATCTTTAGAAAAAGAAACAAACAAACCAAGAGACAAATGCTTTTACAGCGCATGATCTGTAATGAATGATTAAGTAAAACACTTTGTGTAAAATTATGATGTTAATAATGATTCTGTCCCTTTTAATTTATTATATATTCTCAATCCTGGTAGGTTTGATTTTGATAAAATGGAGCAGCAACGGAGTTTGTGCGATGATTTTATTTTTAGAAATCCTTCTTTGAAAGAACAAATTTCCTAGATACTGCTGCTACTGTAATTATGTACAAAACCAATCACTCATTATAGTTAGGATACATTATCTTCTAGACAGATGAGGCTAAATAAGCAACACATTAATAATTCATACTGCAGTTCATTATGCATGTGTATGCATGCTTTGTAGCTGAAATAAGCACCTCATCAACCTGATGCCAACCCTTAAACAATAGTTCTGTGTTATTGCAGCCACATTCAAGTTTACGCTTGTTAAACTGCTACTTGGATTATTTTATCAAGCATTCATTTATTTGTGGTCCCCTACTGCAGAGAACAGATTTTGGAAGCTCCTTTTTTAAGTTAATGACTTGAGCAATGGGTGTTATTAATTCTCAGAATATTATAAACATGATTAATTTTCAGGCAGAGATGTATTATATAAGGATTTCAACTATGTCAACTTAAATGAGTCAATGTCAAAACAAATAACATTTCAGAAAAAATACTGTAAATTACATGCTTCAATGCGTAGTAGCCCCGCTCTGAATGAACAGTCCAGTATTAAAGATAACATCACAGGAGAGCTGTGGGTTAGGAGAACATCTCCATTCAGTTCTCCTCAATGCAACATCTCTAGTCTTTTGTCCTAAGCACTGATAAGAGTTTAATCTCAAACGCTGTACTGAATTTCATCCACAGTATGAACTCTGCTGGTATGAACTGTATAGCTCCTTG
This sequence comes from Pluvialis apricaria, assembly GCA_017639485.1. Lineage (NCBI taxonomy): Eukaryota > Metazoa > Chordata > Aves > Charadriiformes > Charadriidae > Pluvialis > Pluvialis apricaria. The sequence continues at coordinate 1,580,945 of CM030015.1, forward strand.
GAGGCATTGGGCCTTGTCTCCTCAAAGACTTGCTGGAAAAATTACGCACGCTAGTGCAGCAGCAGAATGTTCCATCTCGGAGAAACCCACTTGAAATTTAACTTTAGAAGATCTGGTTAAAACCTTTTATTCTCGGGCAAAAACTACTGATAACCTGCTTTGGAATTTCTGCCAGTGAGAAGAGCTGACTCTGGGACAACACGTGTTACTGCAGGGGAGGATGGATTCAAAGGATCCGCTTAGAATGATTTCACAGGGCTCAGATACCAATGGAGCTGTGAAAATATCACAATGTGGCTCATAAAGAGGGATTCTGTAGACCTGATCTATAATATGAGGTTTTACATACAGTGTGAGGTGAGGCTTTAATTTTGCTGCATGAAAATGTCCATGTTCAATAGACATTGTGATGAACAGGAACTCCTCCAAATGCAGTCTTACTCCACGCTTCCACGAGTTCACTGTGAAAAAGCCATTTAGATAGTAAATTGTTGGTTTCTGATGTAAACTGGTATGAAAATAAAGAACCCGGTGTTGTTTTCTCTAGCCTTCTCCAATAAGGAACCGGTGTGCGGTAGCGAGCAGTCAGCTGAGGCACTCCAGCCTTTCAGTAATCTGCTATAACGTTCTCCTCCAGATGTGTAAAGCTCGTGGTGTTGGATTTGACCTTCAGGTATGAATGGGAAAGATTCGAAAATGTGATATTCACTCTGCATAATTTTTGTATGTAAATTCTAATATGGTGAAACCACTTAGCACAATGTAAAGTTTAAGTGTTCTGTTTAGCATAATATAATGTTTAAGTGTTCTGTTAAAAGCACAGCAAGGTGTTGCTCTACAGTTTTGCTGAAGAGGACTCGGTATACATCAGAACTGATTTTATTTGAAATTGTCTTCATGATGCTAATTAATGAACTCTGAATCGCATAAAGCACTTCAGTAGTTCCTGTAAAAATGAGTCTAATATTGCAACACTTACCTGTCAGCTTTTTGTACTTTAGCTGGAGTATAAATCTTGAAGAACTGCAGTACTGAGATACCCATCTGATTTGCTTTAAGACTGGAAGCAGTGAAGGGCGAAGAGTATTACAACATGTTTACGTTACACAACAGGGAGTGAGACCGTGTGTCTCGGAGACTAGAGCGAGAACGCTGTCCCGGCGGGTTTGTTCGCACTGCTCTGTGGGCAAAAAGGATTATGGCTGTCAGCCAGGAGCTGTGCTTGGGTTTAGGGCCATGCTAGCACTGGGTTTTCACGAGAGCGCTTGGCCGTCGTACAGCCCTTGCACACACCTCCGTAGCCACAAAAGAAGATACACCTTCACAGGCCAAGGGGTTGGGTGATAATGGAGAACTGAAGAGAGTCCTGAAACGGAAAGAAATGAAAATGCAGTCTTTGCTAGGAAAGTAAGTGCTTAAGGCTCATGAACAAAACTGTAGAAGGATGAAATGTAAAAGGGTTTAGAAGATGTTACACAAGGCAGAGGAGCAGATGGAGATTTCCGATCCTACGGCACAGGGCTGCACTGGGAAATGCAGAGCTTTGCGTTTCCTCGGTATAAACCCTCCTCAGGGATGGCACCTGCTCATGAGACCTCTCAGCGATGGGTGGTAACTGTCGCTCAGCGTGTCTAGAAATCAAACCCAGTTTTGCTGCTGACCAAATTGTCACCAGCATCAGGCCCATGATGAACCAGAGCAGAAGGTTAATGCCAGTTCATGTCCCGTGTATATCTAAGGCAAGTAAAAACTTGAAGGACAGGAAAACTTAGGCATGTTTTCACTGTCGTTCAATTTAAGTGTGTATAAGGCTTTTAGGGGTTAACCTGTCTCTTGATAAAAATAACTGTGTAAGGAGATAATTTTTTAAATACTTACAGCCATCTTTTCCTACTTTGGAAAAAAAACTTGCTACTGAATAGGCTCTGCTGTATGTATTCTATTTACATAAAGTTAATGTATTGTATTCTCTACAATAAACTAGAGCAATAATCTACTGACACTGAGTAATAATCCATTACACACAATTCAAACCCAGGCTTTCTTAGATATGCTTATGCATTTACTCTGTTTAATACATTTATTATAATTATCATTAGTTTAGGAATAATTAAAGCAACTTTCTTTTTTTTAACAGGAAAAACAGGGAACAGTTTTTATCCTGTATGAGGATCAGAAGCGCTGCAGGTTGGGCATGGTGTAAGTATCCCCTGTCAGTTCCCCAGTGTGGTGAACAGCTGGGAACAGGCTTGATGGGAAGAGAGTGACACCGCAGCGCGTGCTGGGACACGGGTCGGGAGGGAAACGAAAAATCTGAGCACTATGTGCTCAAGGTCACTGACTGTCACCTACCGTTCAGAAAAGTATAACGACTTCTTGCAAGACTGGCCTTTTGAAAAGTTTTAGGGAGGCTTTAAGCATTTTAGTAATTCAAAAAAGTACAGGAATCTGCTGAGAGCAAAGCCTGACTGCACTGCAGACTGAAGACTACTGCAATTAGCCTGACAAGAGCTGGCTTCACTGCCAATAGCGATCTAGCTGTGAGAGCACACGGATTAGCGCAGGCTTAACTTTTACGGGCAACGTTATTAAAAACCTAACTATACATGATACAAAGAAGGTTGGCGTTAGATGCCTTTTTATATTGCTCTTCACAAAGCGATCAACGGCAGTCAGGCAACAGCAGATCGCATAGGTTAGTAATTCTTTACATGTATGAACCGCTCCTAAGAAGTCTAAGCGAGCATAATCTGCACAAACCTACTGTACACTGATTGAAAACCGCTCCTCAGAGAGAATTTATGTAAAGTTTACTGCCAAAATAGGAGTGAGGGGCTGAAAGAGTCTGGTCTCAGTCTGTTCTGTACCCCTTTGATGCTGGAACCGTTTCATTAGTGACCTGGATAAGAAAACGGCTTTCTTAAGTGCTGAATGTGACTGCAAGTGTTTTGAGGGCAGGAATAGAATTCAAAATTATCTCAACAAATTGAAGGAACGATATGAAAAACAGAATTACATTCAGTTGGAACCAGGTGCAAGAAATTACAGTTAGCTAGCAGTAATGAACATGAGGAAAAGGATCTGTGAGTTACAGTGGCTTACAAACTGCCTGCAAGTCACGATGTCATGATCTTATGGGAAAAGGCAAACAATGTAACCTGGGAGAGGTTGGAAGTAACCCTGCCATTCTACTCGGAGGGAGGCAATGAAAATGCTGAGAGTTCTCGAAGGCATGACTTACAAGGCAAGACCAACAGGGGAGGGAGGAGGAGGCAGAAGTGAGATCTGCTAACAATCTTAAAGCACATGAAAAGCCTCTGCAGGAAGGAAAAATCCAATTTCCATGTCTTCGGTAGCAGGACAAGAAGAAATGAACTTAACTTGCAGCAAGAAAGACTCATGTTTAGCACAAGAAAAATTTCTGATGGAAGTGAAGAACTAATTAGATTGTTCGGTGTGATTGTCATTGACAGTATTTAGTAACAGATCAGACAAACCTGTGTCAGGATGATGTAAGGAGCATTGATCCTGCCCTAGCACCGGGAATGCACTAAATAAATCCTAAAGATTGTTCCTAGGGCCATGATTCTTTCAGCCTGTGCTGAGCTCCTTGCGGAGGAGGCTACTGGTACCATACAGGCGAGTCAGATTTGTTCAAAGCTTAGCTATTCCTGTACTCCACCGCACTCACCTGCACTCACCATGCAGGTGGCTTACGTGATTGAGTTGTAAGACAAATTTGAAAGAAAATCACCAAACAAGAAACTGTAAAATATCTACGGGAGCCATTTAAAAAGTGATCTAGGCATCCGAAAGCGTTCCATGAGCCACTAGATGCTCCTAAGAGCCCTCTGATGCTGAAAGGTGAGCTCTTTCCTTCCCTGAGCCCAGCTGTGAAGTCCTCCTCCCTCCTGACCCTCCTTCTGCATCGTCGGTGGTACTTTTACACCTCTCCAGGAGCTGATTCAGCTCAGTAACTCAGCAGAAAGCTTTCTTTTATTGGATTGGCTTTCTGTGAGGCCAAGACAGACTCAGTCCGTAGAGGGGTACACAGTGAGTGTGGGAGTTGTGCGAGACGGATGGGGAGGAACTGCAGAGAGGAGAAGGACCTGCCCTTTCCAGGGTCAGTGAACTGTTGGGTTGGCTTGTCCCTGTTGGCGTGACTTCACTTTGTTAGCCACGTACCTTGGAAAATGAAGTCCTTGTGTTAGAGATGCTGCATCCTACCTACATTCTTGCTAACTCCTTTGGAGCAATACATCAGTAGTTGCTCCCCCGGTAAGAAACGTAACAATACCTCTTGGATCACCAGCTCGAGTTATTAATGTATTACCAGAATACTCTCAAATATATTTGCCATACATTCTGAGCCCAGATTTGTTCTCCATCAGATTTTCAATGCAATTTCATTATCTTAATTTGGAAATATTTTCAAGAATATAACAGTTTGATCTTATAAAATCACTGAAATACCTGACACATCTATGTCAATTGTCATCCATTTTACTACACTGGAGATCTATTGTCAGTTGTGGTCAGTAAATGAGGTACATTCTTCCTCAGCATAATATCCTGTTCTGTGAGATCGTATGCGTTGAGAGTCTGTATGTACTACTGAGAAACCAAAGCCTCAAAAGCTACAGTAATCTAAGAAATGCCAATACTGCCAAAATTTCTCTTTCAGATGTCTTTCACGAATTGTAGGCAGAAGCAACAGCTCTTCTGAACTAATCTAGGTGTTTGAAGTGTTCTACTGTCTCAGTCCTAACTCAACGGTAGCCTTTTACTTGCGGTAGCTGAAACCTTAGCGCTTACTTCTGCTAAGTTGATTAATAAAAATTATTTATTACACAAATCCTTTCTGTTGACAAGTTAAAATGGAGCCTCATCTTTCATATCTCCCTGAAGATTGCCACCTTGTGAGATTGAAAATACTCATTAAATTCCATCACCAGACAGGCACAAATGAGAGGGCGATTGTTTTTAAGCATGTGAAGGGAATCATTGGTAAACTCATTTGTTTGGATATCATTAACAGAACAATCGGAGAGGATCTCCAGGGGGTCCTCATGACCTTTGCTCGCAATCTCTTCATCATCCATCAAGAAATATCAGCACCTAATATGCAAGGCGAGACCAATTTTAAGGTGAGGTGTTAATTAACTAACGATCCTGGGTAATTTCTGTACAAGGGCTGAAAATACCTCATGCTGTATCATAAACAAGTGCTAAACCATTCCTTTTTTATTGTTAGCGGTATGTATTTTACAGTGTCTAGGTCAATATAGTAAGTCTCCCAATGAACCTGTTAGTTAAATTTAAGTTTGAAACTTTTTCTTTGAAAAGAGACATACTTTAGCGTGAAATTATTTGTAATGTAATGCTCCCGACTGTCCTTTGTAAGAGCAAAGGAGCTATTGGCACTGCCTCAGACAGTTCTGTCACAATTGTCTGGTTTATCTTGAAGGGACACCATCGAGGTAGGAATCTTAAATTAGAAACAAACTTCTGATCTTATAATAGCTCCTTAGATTATTAACGCTGATTTCTTTCAGGCAGGCAGCCACCGAGTACTTAATCCATTGGTTCACATCTTTCACCCCGCCATCAATTTCACAAGTCAATTTTGTTCCCAATTTTCTCTGCCCTTTGAATCTGCCCGCAGCGCCCATCCCTGCGCCCCAGCGTGGTGCGGGGGGAGGCAGGACAAAGCGCGGGGGCTCCTCACGCTGGGAGGGTTCCCCCAGGAGCGCCCACCTTTACTCGGAAGCTCCTTTGTGCCGACCTTGCTGGCTAAAGGAGACGGTAAAGCAATAATGAATCCAACCCCGTGCCCTGCAACGAGCACTCATTACAATGCTGCTTTTTGATTCCAGAGAATAGCTAAACTTTCCAGAGGGAGTTCTCTTGCTAAACTGTATCACCTTTAACTTTATAAAAAGTTTCCAAGATCCTGTCTGTAAGCGTTTTGTAGAAAGGTGAGGAGGAGCACTGTGTTACAGATTTGTATCTTAAATCACATAACTTAATTTATACCAAATTCTTTCCAGTGTTAACTCTGACTGTATTTTCCTCTGACCAGCAGAGTGCGAAATGACAGTTTTAGAGAAGCTATAATTAAATTTCAACATGTTACAGAATAAACAAACATTCCCCCCCCCTTTTTTTTCCATATGAGGGAGTGAAAAGCAACCACTGAAGAAAAATATGAAAGGGAACTCTTCTTCATAGTGAGTTAACAATGATTTACATACGTGAAATAGAACACCTGTTAGTTAATTAGAAGTACAAATTGCAACGAATTGTATTTTTTATTTACCTGAGATTTGTACATATTTACTAATAATTCCCCCAACTGTCCCCAAAGTAACAGTAAATTTAATTGGTGCAGAATGTCCTGTGTAACACTGGTTACCTTTTCAAGGCAAGTACAACCAGCTGTGCATTTTGGCTGCTAGATTTCATTATAATGCCCATTAAATAACTTGTATTCCTTGAATCTGTTACAGATGGCAATTCAAGATATTGAAGTAATTCTAGGAATTACAGCAGAAAACAAACGGAAATTGGAAGAAGAGCAACCTTTGAAAGCAGATGCTCTGAAAGAATAGTTAACGGAAAATGTTTAAATGCCTTATTCTTTATGCTTCTGGAAATGCTTTCTCATCTGTAAGAACAGGTTTGGTTTTCCTTCTGCATTGGCATGTGAGGTAACATTAACTGAGTACATTTCCATGGTTTCTGAGTGCAGTGTTCAGAATATCCTTTCTTTCACAAGAATAAACTGTTGAAGAGCAGAGGACCATAATAAATGCCCCTGATGTTCATACTGTCATTCCTGAAGTACAGTATCTGTTTTTAAAATCTCATTAACAGAATACGTAGAGGGATCACACTGTCGCTAAATCAGCCTAGGAGATCATACTCTGTTGAAGAGTCTCATGACCCTAAATTCCCTTTCAAACCTCTTGTCTTCTAAAAGACAGGCTTCCAACACGAAAGTAGATCCAGTGTTCCTCGGCCTACAAATTAATACGCTTCAATGCCGCCTTATCAGTAAGGCCAGCATCCCAGATTCCTCTTCAGAACCGATTGTCCTTACTGTTATCATTCTGCTAGTTCTTTTGTTATCTACAGATTCATGCAGCAGTTGTTTTACGTTCTCTTTCAAATGATGAAAAATAACAGCAATGGCGCTGGTCAACAATAGATTCTGAGGACCATTAGAATGACACTCGTACTACGATTCCCAGTATACCGTGGCTTTTGCAGATCTACCCGTCCATCACATAGGTTCTGTATTTCAGATACTGCTGACTTTTTTTATCAGAATTGCTGTACACTGTTATGTTAAACGACAACAATTATATTTGTAAAATTGTCTTTGTCCTTCAAATGTCTAATCTCATCCCAACAAACAACGCATTTAGAAGAGTGCATCTTCTCCATTGGATGGGCACTACTGCCCCAAGCATGGCAAGTGTCTTTGAGGTTACTTCCCAAGCAGGTCAGGCAAAACCAGTTTAAGACAAATAATGGATATGACCAAGCAGTTGCAGCAGATCAGTGCCCAGTTTTTCCGAAGCCCAAGTCTTCAATCCGTTAGCTTTAAACATTACCTTTGGTGTTGGCCTTTTTCTCTTCTGTTTTGGTCACAGAAGTAATTAATTGCAGATGAGAATGTTCGCACATATGCTGATCCCTGATTCAAATAAAAGGCTAAAAGAATATTTGAGTTTAGTTCTTGTTTGTTTGGTTTTGTTCCTTTCTTACATGTAATGTCGACATGGTCTTGGTTTTGGATATACCAGAGCCCACACAGATTTTTCTAATGTGACTTTTAGCCAGTGAATGAACTTCCCGGAAGTCTTTATCCTATACGGTTAGAAATGAAGGTAGCAGAGGTATTTTTGGCTGTGGTAGGTACAACAATGATCTCTCACTTGCCAAGAAATAATACACCAAAAACCACAGTATAATTGCTTATTAGTTCTTCCAACAGGGTAACAAGATATATTTGTTCTCTGTTCTACTTTGAGGAGCTGCAGAACAGTATCTTGTTCTGACTTTCTCCTTACCGCATTTATAATAAACTCCCTCCTATTTTACTGCTGAGCACTCTTTGTAGATCTCTCACCTAGCTTCCCATCCAAGCTATATAATGTCCCGGTTTGGTCAGTAGAAGCAATGTCCTGGAGGAGAAGGAGGCATAGGTATCAGCCTAGGAATCAGCTAGTTTCTTAAGGGTTAAGGAAAATTAAGCCTTGATCCAAGCCAGAACAACATAAGGTCTGAGAGGCTCATTAGTTCACTGGCACTTAATAGACTGCAGTGTCCTAGGAGTAAATGAAACCTGCACTTCCTTCTGTCTTTGTTCTACTCTGACAAAAGAAAACTGTACCTGTTTTTGCAGGGAACAAGTGATCTGAAAGTTCCTGTGGTGAGAGAGATTTCTCAGTATGTGCAAAGTGTGAAATGTATTTTCAGGAAAAAAGTTTTTAATTACTATTAACACTTCTGAGCGTTGAGCTGATGGAAGGATTGAAACTGCTTTACAGTCTCTCACATTCAACTCCCATGCTGCTGGTGCCAAAAATGTATTTTTTTAGCAATACAGCACATATAAACCAAAATTATAATCTTTAAAAAAAAAAAAAAAGGCCAGAATTACAGTCATGATTCTCCTGTTCACACAACTGGATTATTTATTTCCACTCACTAAATGAATAATAGAGTTCTTGAACTGTAGCTTGAATTTTAGCACTATTTACAACATGACCTAGACTGGGAAGAAAACACAGCAAGAGGGAATCCAAAGATAAAAGGTGGCCCAGGTGTGGCTGCTCATCAGAAATGGCCAAAGAATTCTGCAGCCAAGGACGGCAAAAGCCCAAGCTGGTTCCCCAGCTGCACAGTGTGGTGGAATGCTGGTGGAAGGAGATGAGGGGCAGTGGGGTTTGGCATCAACTGTAGAAGATGCAGACAATTAAGATAAAGGTGTCGTGCCTCTGATGGGCCAGAGCTGCAAATGAAGATGCGTGCTCAATTGACAGCACTACATGGATCTTGTTTTTGCAAAAATTGACGTACTCTCTGAGGCACGTGTGCTAGCCGTTTCAGGTCATTCTCCTGAGAGAACATTACCTGGAGTTCATACCGGAAACGGGGTCTCCCTTTTTAGGTATCTGGGTTTAAAGCCCTACAACAAAGAAAAGGGCATTCAGCCCAAGTTTCCATCTTTAGAGTGACAACTCTGAGCAGAAAGCAAAAAAGCAGTTATCAGCACAACCACTACCAGGTGTCTTCTGAAATGAAGTATTCACCCTACCCCTTTCCTGAATATCTCCGATACCTCATTCAAATGGAGAGTTCAGGAGAATTTACTGCCTTCCACCTAGGTTAAGGTAACATCCCTGGAATTTTAAAACTAACCCAATCCTCAACATTTCACAGTGGCTACCTAACATCACTTCCCATTTAGCAAATCACCGATCATAGATTTGAGGTACTCCCTCTTATACAGATCCTCTGTGCTTCATTTTAGACTGCAGATTTTGTTACAACAGTCGGACACCAAAGATTAGGAACTACAATGATTGACGACCTTCACTAACATAATTTAATATATCATGTCGACTGAAGAATGGTTGGACTGGTTTTTAGCTTCATCACAAAGATGTACATTTCGGGAGACTGTTTTGATATAAAAATGATCAGACTATACCAGAACACAATGAACACAGAGACCCAAATAGCGCAAACAAAACAGAAGACATTTGGAAGAACGCTTCATAGTAGATCCAACCTCATCTTTAGGACGTTTGGTCATGATACTCTTGAAATATGCAGTGTTTTGCCATGCATTTGTAAATATATAATAAATATAATATAAATATTTGTAAATGCTACTTCCTTCCATTTGTAGTACAAGTTGTGCGAGTAGAGGTGCATGTGTTCTCTTCACCAGTGCAAGGTTACGCTGCCAGAGGCTGAAGGGTTTTCCCCTTCCTCTTGCACTTTAAACAGTAACAGCAACAGAAGGTCAACTGCAAAATATCTTTAAACAAATACTTTTTAAAAATCAAAGTAACTGTCATGTGTCTGCTTTATAGGAGGTAATTTTGACCCTGAAATGTAACAGCAGAATATCACTCTTAAAGCGTAATATATTAGTTCAGCCCCTCACCATAGTGAGCCACAGTATCCGATTCCAACTTCTTTTCTATCCTCAGTCATTGTTGCCACTAATAAAGAAAGATATTAAAGATCACTACATGCTTTATTAATTATAGGAAGGTGAACTTGAGTCAAATTTGTTTCTGACGATGATTAATAATTACTGGTTCTACACACATGTAGTACATTACAGTAAATAAACAGGGTACATTGTTGGTTAGTAATTGATTAATTAGCACGTTCATACTACATAGCTCAATGGTTTAAGATTGCTGAGTTTGAGATATTGCTTGCAATTATTACAAGGAAAAATCTGTTCCTATTTCTCTGCTTACTCTTCTGTACAGTCTTTTTTTCCCAAATAGGCTGTTTAAGGGTTCAAAATCTTAGCTTTTATTTAGAAAAAAAAAATCATATAATGGAATACTGGTTATGATTTTTAAGTGTTTCTCTTCTAAGGGCTCTAACGCTTTCACAGAACCATTTCTAACCCGACATCGCTGTCCAATGTCACCGGTTTCACTGAGTTTCTCCTGAGCGCGGGTTAACCTGCTCGATGCCGCAGCTGCGAGACGCGCGGGCAGCGCGCCCGCTGCCAACAAAACCATCTCTGAAAATGTAATTGCCCGATTCTTTGCGATATTCTCACTCGCCCCGAGGAGCGCAGGGAGGGAGGCCCGGCCCACCTCCGGGCCCGTGTCGGGCAGGACAACCTCCCCCCCGCCTCTCCACACACCCCTCGCTCCACGGGGCCGCCTCAGCCGGCGCCCGCCTCACCTCAGCGCGGAGCGCTCCGGCGCGGCCTTCCCGCCTCTCCCCCTGCCCGGACCCCCCTTTCCCGGGAGCCGCGCACACCGGACGGCCCCGCTCTCCCTCGCACCCACAGGCGGGTGCCGGCCCCGCCGCTCCGGAGCCCTGTCCCACAGCCGCCACCGCCGAGGTCACCCCGCCGCTACCGCCCCTTCCCGCCCTCCGGCGGGCCGCGGCCGGCGCAGGCGCCGAGGCGGCGCAGGCGCGGCGGAGCGGAGCCGCCGGTGCGGGGTGGGTGCGGGAGGCGGCGGGGGGGGGGGGAACCCCGCGGGATGCGGGCGCTGAGGCGGCTGCACGAAGCGGCGGTGGGGCTGCTGCTGTGGCGGGGGGCGGCGGCAGCGCCCCGTCCCGCCGCCTCGGAGGTGCTGAGCCAGCACCTGCGGCAGCGCGGCCTGCCCCACTGGACCTCGTACTGCGTCAAGTACAGCGCCGTACGCAACGACCAGTTCGGCCTCTCCCACTTCAACTGGCGGGTGAACGGCGCCAACTACCACATCCTGCGCACCGGCTGCTTCCCCTTCATCAAGTACCACTGCTCCCGCGCCGCCCCGCAGGACCTGGCGCTGCAGAACGCCGCTTTCACCGCCCTTAAGGTGCTCAACGCCGGTGAGTCGTGTCCCCGGCCGGCTCCGCGGCCTCCCCTCAGCTTACCTCGCCGGCTGTGAGGCGGGCGGGGAGGCGCTCCCCTCGGCTGTGGCCGTCCCGCGGGCGGAGTGAGGCGCTTGAGGCGGGCGGGCTGCGCCCCTGGCGGGAGGGGCGGCCGCGGGAAGGAGGAGGGGGACGCACACACCGGGAGAGGGCTGAGGCGGCGGCGGCGCTGGGTGGCGGCAGCCGTGTCCCCCCGGAGGCGGGAAGGGCGTCTGTGAGCGGGACCCTCTGTCCGCACCGCTCCGCTCCGCCTGAGGGGAGCGGGGCCGCGTGAGGCGCCTCGGCCGCCGGCGGGAACCGGCGCCGGGTGAGGTAAAGGCGAATAATTAAAACGTGGCGGTGCTGCCGGCGGCTGTGAGAACGCGGAGCCGCACACCGATCCTCTCCGGGGTTTTCCCCACCTTCGTGTTTCTCTGTCCGGTTGCGAGAGTGAAAAATTAACCCGCCTTAAAGCGGGCGCGCCAGCGCTTGTTACTGAGACGCCTAACATCGGTCGGTGCGGATCGCTTTCCAGCTAAAAATAAAATAAAAAAAAAATAATCTATGTTGTGTTACCGTGGGCGAAATTCTCTCCTCGAAGCAAAACAGTTTGTTTCGTACAAAGTGCCCGGGCTGTTTTTTTTGCATCTGACGGAGGGGCAGCGTCCCGCGCACCGGGGGAGCCCGGGCCACGCTTCAGCCGCGGGAGCTGCGGCCATATACAGAAATAACAATGCTCTGTCGGTACCTTATTCATATAAAAATGCATATAGATAAGTTTTGAAACACATTATTATTCAAAACTTAGTATATGGACACGACGCTTACTTAAATGGTGTCAGCCGCGTAACTAATTTCATCAGTGTCTTGTTTTCATATTTCATTAGAAAAAAAACAAAATCTCATTGGCTTTGCAAGTCATCGGTGACTTTTAACAAAATGTAAAATGATCTGCTAGTCTTCATTTTTTGATCTTTCCAACAGACATAGTGAGGAAATACAATCACAATGATTGATTTCTTAATAATAACTTTAAATCTGATTTTATTTTTCCCTCCGCATAGTCAGACCTCTTATCTTGCCCATTTTTCTTGCAGCTGCCCTGCGTGTTTCATATTTAAATGTTTGGCAAGTGTGACTAAAAAGTCAACTCGTCCCCCTCCTCTGAGAATCTAGCTTAAGCACTTGCATAACTTTAAGTACGCTAAATTCGGTGTTTCTGTGCCTTACTGAATTCAGGGCCTAAATCCATCTCCATTTTTCCCCCCTACATGAAGTAAAATATTGTTGTCTGTAGATGGGTAACTCAGCAGTGCTAAAAATGATGGCACTTTATATACGTACACCTTTCTACTCATTCCAGTTTTGTTGGAGTTGGTAGTCTTGACTACTGATCTAATTTTCCCAAGAGCAGCTTCACGTTGATCTATGAAGTCACTGCCTATTTTCCTTCCTATCTGTACTCTGACACAGCCAAACTCTGAACTGATAAGTGGACGTGCAGGGAGTTTGTGTTTTAGTGTTTGGGTAGATATTATTTCTCTTTAATCGGTAGAAATCAGGCTGTATACATGACCATGTTTCACTTCTTTCATACTGCTATCCTTCCATTTTCTTTTTGTATTAATTCCTTTGTATTGCTGCTTTTCTTAAGCTGCTTTCCGAGTCTTGTGTACTTGATACTGAGAGCTGCTTATAAGCATTTCAGTAAAGGCAAAATGTTAATAAGGCAGCTTTTACAGGAATGCTTTTTGCTCTAATTTCATTTTGGAGTCATTATTCTTTACTATTATGAGGCGATTTTAATTTTCCTGGCTTGCTGTCTTTGTATGTAACGTGTTTTTGTCTTTTCTTAGGCATCCCAACTTTACTATATGGAATTGGCTCCTGGTTCTTTGTCAGTGTCACAGAGACTGTGCATACGAGTCATGGCCCAGTCACTATTTATTTTTTAAATAAAGAAGATGAAGGCGCAATGTACTGAAATCATACCCTCAAGTACCTGTCATTTGGTGGGTTTCTGTGTTACGGCTGCCACAAATCTCTACTCCCTTTGACTAAAAAGAACTGAAGGCAACTATTTGTTTTTTACAGTGCATTCTTTGACATAACATGCTGTCTTCAGGAAGCTTCATGGACTTTTTGGTCACAAGAGATTTATTTTTGCGGAGGTTGGTAAAGTTGAAAAAGTAGAAGCCTTGGGAGAAGAATTAATATTTCTAAGGGTATTAGAACTTACGGAAGCCAGTGACTAGTACCGCTGAGCAAGCTTGAGATAATTTAGAGATACATCTACCAACTTAGAGAACTGAATTGCAGCATGCGGGCAAGGAAACTGTGAATACACTAGGCATTTTCAGAATGTCTCTGAAAAGATTCAGCTGCTTCGGTTTAGACTCTGACTAGATGTTCCACAGTGCATTAATTGTCGTAGTTCCAAGCACGTTTGCATGAATCCATGGCACTGAGTATTTACAAAGAGAAGACTCTTTGGAAAAATACCAACCCAAGAAGTTAAAAATGGTTGTATCGCATTTCTTCAAATTATATTTAAATAAAATATCTAAAATATATTTTATGCTTGGTTTTTTTTTTCAATTCTTAAACTCCAGATACTGGCATTATTTTTTTTTTCCTTTTGGTTGCTTTATAGATAAGGAACAAAACCTAAGTAATCTAGAAGATTTAGTCCCCTATGCTAATTTACAAATTGTTGATCTTTTTAATTAATACAGGAGAATGAGAAGAATACTACCCTCGTTTTTTTGATGCAGAATAACTGGTTTCTCCAGCTGTAACTGAGCACAGCTGTAACAGGCACATACAACGATGGAAAGACTTAAATTCAGTTGGAAACCTGGGCAAAGAAAAAGCTTTTAGGGAGTTACTTGGATAGTGGAAATAGGGAATTATTGAATAGTAAGTTCAAACAGCAGAGACACCTGTACGGGATATATTACTGGTGCTTAGTTTTAGTGCCAGCAAATAATGCTGTCTCTTCCAAATCCCGCGTCCGGTGACGTATGTTGATTATTCCAGCTTTCATAAGTAGGAAGATAAACGTACAATGGGTAGGTAAGGTTTTTGGAGGGTAATCACTATTCCTAAATAAATGATTATCAAGCTATGACTACAGTATAATTTCATTTAAATACTTTTTTACTTAATTCCAGATAATGGAACTGTTTCCCACTTAATGAAGCAACACAAGTGTGTTTTCTTAAAAGCAACACTAAATAACACTTTAATTAGAGAAGCGCTTGCACTGTTCTGTTTAATTTTGGAGAATATTCTTGACACAAGTTAAATGGGTCTCAAAGATGAAGAGATGGTATTATAAGAAGCCTCATTAATAATGACTGTTAGCATTTTTCTAGAACTGATTTTCACTGTATTGGATAAAGCTAAATAACTGCAGCTCATAAGTTTAAAGTCAAATACTGCTCATTCATTGCCACGGATCTGCTCGATATCTTTCTGTAAAGGTTTAGTCTCAACGCAAGGTTGATAAAATGGTTTTTAATTACCAGACTATAAATACAGCTCTTCATTGGAGTTGCACCTCCACTCAGTGCAGCTTGTTTGATTTCTGATAATGTGTACTGCTGACTTTGCTTACCTGTTTTTCAATAAATGCAGGCAACGTGACTCCTTGTCCATACAGTGATGGGCAAGTCTCCTTAGAGAACATCTTTGACAAACTACCCTATTGATTACTGCAATTCTGTGCTGCTTGCAGCATTAAATAGAGACTTGATTTCTTGTTCAATGATCTCACTGTGTAACAATTAAGCAAATGTAATATTTTCTTGTATTACATGAAAATCAATAGACCTCTTGCTCTTATGAAGTTGATGATGCTAAAGGATGAACTAGAAGATGTCTGAGGGCAGAGTGCAAATATAGTATCATTTGTTCATTTCATTAAGGCTCGTATGTGACCCGTTACAACACTTAAGAGGGAAAATATGCTATTTATAAGGTATAACGCTAGAGTTATTAAATCATGACAAAAATCATTCTCAGGTATGAGAATGTCTTCAACCAAAGGTAAAATACTTCATCTGGCTTTCATTTGCTTTTTGCTACAAATACCTACTCCTTAGTGACTCTTTTTATCACTTATCTTCAGTTTTGGCTTGAACGCAAGATGGAAATGTCGAGGGCCAAGAAGATCCAAGAAGATTCATACCAACTTGTCTCAAAAATTTCTGTAAGGCTCAGGGGAACGTGGGAATGGCGAGGAAGGGCGAGCATGCAGCGTGTAGTTCTCAGCTGAACCTCTGCTGCTGCTTTACCTTTCTAATGGCCATCACCATAAACTCTTGCCTTATGGCAGTCGGCTCCTCAAGGGACGCTCCAGTGTGAGGAGAGCGGGGTCTGCTGTTGTGGAGAAGTCCGAATGCTTGAACTAAAGTGTGTCCTTGAAATGGGCTTTAAAGATGAGCTTCCAGCAGTTTAATTGTTCAAAGATGCGTTATTTGCACGTGTAGCACCTAACTGCTGCCTTTTGCCTGTAAGGTCCGTTAGGTTGGCTTGTAACCCCATTGCTTTGAAAGACAAACTTGTAGGGAACAAGGCTTTGTTAATTGCTCTGGTCCGGAATAATTTATTTGTAATTGTTTTAATTAGCAGCTTCCTTTTTCTATGTATTATACTATGTGTATGTTGTGTATGCAACATATACTGATGTTGATATTTTTTTTTTTAATAGATGATTGAGCTATAAAATGACCCTTCTAACTTTTTACAGATTTGATCTGTGCCATTTCCATTTGAAATAAAGTGTAGTTTATCTTGGAAGTCTTGCCTTAATTATCTCTATACTGTATTCAGGAATGATGTTTAAATGAGTGAGAGATGACATAAAAAGGCAGAGAGCTTTGTTTCACCTCACTTAACAACTACTTCAGATAAATGAAACCTTAGTCTAAACCCAGAGGATCAGGTAGCTACTTCTTGTAGCAGTCTTTTTAAACAGTAATGACTATTGGGGGCATCTTACCCTAAACGAGCGCTTAGCATTACATCTTACCTAGGTCAATGGTCTCAGGTATCTGAGTTAAACTGTGTTACTGTAAATTAATGGAAAATGTAACTGCGCTTTGCTGAAAGATCAATGTCCAATAAAGGCTGCACAATCAAATCTTGTTGCAATGATTGAGGTCCTTAATTGCCTTTCAAAGATAAGGTGGTAATCAACATAGGTTTAACTGATCTTTTTTACCAGTTCAATTACATGCTAATGACTACAGCCAAGTCAGGATCTTTAACTACTTATACTTATTAAATCTTATGTTTGTTGTGAAAAATTACTTAAGCCACACAATCGATAAAACCCAGCTCTTAATTACTATATTTCACTTTTATACCTTTTTGTATGTTTGACAAATGTTTCACTAGAGACTGTGTAGCACTAATGATAGTACCCCAAGAAATACTGCTTTCTGTTATTGTCTCCTCCAAATTATGATAACACATGGGTGTTTTTATGTTTGTTTTAAGGAAGTTTTGTGACTAGTAATGCAAACATGTTCTAGGCAGCTCATTGTACTTAAATATTTAAGTACTTAAATACTTTGAGTAACCTGGTCTAGTGGAAGGTGTCCCGGCCTGTGGTGAGGGGGAAGATGGGACTAGATGATCTTTCAGGTCCCTTCCAACCCAAACCATTCTATGATTCTATGAAATACCATTTTTTCCTATAATAGCACTCCTTTTTACTACTTGCTAACCTTCAGGTGGACACAGTTTCACCTTGAAGTTGTTAACTTTTCTTCCAATGTAAATTAATACTAGATTTAGATACTAGTAAGGATTGATATTCCCAATTGTTTATGATTAGTGCTCTCACATCGTCTCAAACATAAGTTGCTGTGTCCCCTTCTTGATCCCCTTTCTTTCCCTGGACCGGTATCCAGTGCTTTTCTCCAGTCTTCAGAGAAACCTGGAGCCAACTGACCTTTCATTGACTTAAGCAGAAGTTAGATCCGTCCTCAGCTTGCTTTGTGTGGTTGACCTACTGTAATTCTGTGTGTTTCAGCATTAGGTGGAATCTTTTGGGTTTTTTCTTTGATCTTTTGCATATTTGTGCTTAGTCTGCATGCAAAAGTTGGCAGGCATGAGCAGATCTCAGTTTCTCAAGACTCCCTGCGAAGTAGAGCACCAGTATCCCACACGTAACCACAGAACTATCTGACAAAGTGCTCTACCTGTGTTGGTACGCAAGTCTGACCTCCCAGGCACGCTGGCTTAGGCTTGCCAGGCTCGCTTGTGCTCAGTGAACAGTATGAGTACTGAAAATCTGTAAAATAATATATCCGTAACCTTTGCCTTAATGTGAGTCAATCATTTGAGAGAAACTGTCAGTACTTTCTGAGCTTTTATGGGAAAGTACACCGGTATCAGCTAATTTACTGATTCAAAGCAGTTCCAACTCTGCAGCGGTGGAGTACGAAGGCAGGTTAATTACTCATCAACAGAGAGAAAGGCTACTCTTTTTTTTTTTTTTTTTTTTTTGAACTGCTGAGATTAAAGAAGTTGAAGAGAAGGGGAATGATGATGTGGAACTTCTGGAGCTCTTACAGCAAAATGGAGCGGAGGAAACGTTCATTTTCTGAGAAATGTACTGAACAAATGAGAGACTTTAGCAAAAACAGCCTCAGTGGAATAGAAGGGGTGTGGTGGGGTTCAGATGGAGAAGGATGGATTTGGTAGGAAAGATGTCTAGAATGGGACTGAGAATGAGCAAAAAATGTCAGGTTTTAAGAAGCTGCTTGCCTCAGCCTGGTACTCTTCAGCTGCAAGTATTCTCAAACCTATTGATACTCCCATTACTAATGCTTTCTGCAAAAGGAGAACAGGAATCCAAGTTCATTCCCAGCACTCAAAAGTGTTACTGCATTTCGTCATGGACAGATTTAAAATTTCTGATTAGACAGAATTTATTGGAATCACTCTATAGGCAAGAAAAACGAAGTAGAAAAGTGTGACTTGACTAAATAGTGCCCTTCAAGAATGTAATAGCAGTAAAAAGATCCTTGATGTCTAAATCTCTTTGCAAACCATAATTTTAGGTCTCCCTGATGTACGTCATTATTGAATGAAACTTAAGTATTTCTTAATAGTTGAATGCCCTTAGGCCTCTGGTTTAGACCAACTTTGCCTGAAACAAAGGAGATTTTGCTTCATGTATTATTTACTTTGGCCATTTAATTTAAATTGACTTTTGCTGTAACTCCTTAATCATCTTCACTACAGAAAAGTAAGTTAATAATTCTGAAAGTTGTCTTGATTTCATCCTAAAATATACATATTTATGGAAGTAGATGTCATGTTACGCTTTCTTGGGCTGAATTGTTCAGTTTAAATACAAAAAGAAAAAGTGGCAGCTCCGGCATACAACAAGGAATGTAGAATAAAAATTGTCACTAATATATTCCAAGATTATTTAAAAGATTTTGTTTGATTTCTAGACAAGAGTAAGATGTTATTACTGTTTTTGCATTTAAGTCTTTTAAATAAAGCATGTGTGTAGTATAACATAAAAATTTGCATTAATGATTGGGCACTCAATGTCAATTACTGACCTCTGTGAATTAGTAAATGAATAAATGCAGCTGAAATAAAGAGGGCTAATGTATCACAAAATATTTATTACTCATAGATCAGTGTAGTTTAACCTTAATTATTTATGCTAATACATCATAATGTTCTAGCAAATGCAGTCTGATATGTATTTAGAAAGTAATGATGTCTGTGTAGCATGAGGGCTTTCTGCAGCAGACTGTAAGAGATCATGATTTTGTCTGAGTTCAGGTTGTAAATGATCCAGATTATTAACATTTTCAGTGAAGAAGTTGTCTTACAGAAAGCTCAAATGTATATCTGTTCGGCATTAAAAAAAAATACAGAGGAAGCCACTAAGGTTTGAAATGCTGGAATACTCTGTTATAATTTAGCCAGTTTAGATGCATTACGGTTGCTGTTTGCTTGGTAAGGTAGAGTACGTATGGCTTAGAGTGATTTTATTAGCAATTGCATCACTTTAAGCACAGTTTATGAGCCCTGTTCTAGTTCATTATAAAACCAATTTATTACTTTCACTGATATTAATAATCCTAATAGAACTAAAACTGTAAAGCATGATTAAAAGCAATCCTTCAGACAAAAAAGTCTGGTCAAGGAAACTTTCAAGTTTAAAATGTAAATTTCAACATAGAACCGCTTTTAAAGAACACTTGAAATTTTTGAACAAGATTGTGAAATACTGCAAAGTCAAACCTATTTTTATTCTTACAAGGAGAAGGACCGTTAGGTATGATTGTTACATGCTTAGTGATTCATGGGCCTGGTTGTATACATGCTTTGTGATATATGAATTATTTAGTAAGAAAAATCACAATAATTTTGTTGTTACTCAAGAATTTATAGGTTGACAGAAAAACAATTATGCAGCCCCTGAAGCTGGTCTGATGGGGTACAGTAACATCATTAACGATACACATTTTTGCTCAATCCAACTGGTATAGTTTATGTTGTAATTTTTCAGTAACTGTGTATCATATCTAGCCTTTGAAACATACATAAAACATGCTTGTAATCTGCTTTATTTCAAAATGCATTCATAATTTAAAGCAAAAGCTAAACATTTAATAATTCAGCCTAAATAAGTTTACTGTTTGGTTCGGGGTTTTTTTCAGTTCAAGATGAGTTTACTATGAGAAAGAGTTTTAAAAGATCTATTCTGCTCCCACTGAATTAAAAGTAAGATCGATTTATTTCCTGGTATTTGGTTCACAGACTGTTCTTTGCCTGCTATTCCATAGAGCCTGTGCAAAGCGTTTCTGCCTGTTCCAGCCGGCGCACAATGACTGCAAGGGGTAGTGGGAAGGCATGGAAGGAACACGGCTGGTTTTCTGCAAGTTTTAATGCAGATCTTAATCTATACATGTATTGACCAAGCTGGTACACTTGGGTGATTCTTTCCTGGGAGACGCATTTTAGAGAAGAATATGTTTAGAAAGTCTGGACACTGTTGACCTACTTTTTTCATAAGCCTAAGGGAATTCGGTTTGCTGCACTCACTGGCAATCTGGAGATATGGGAAGGAATAAAAGGTGAATTTCACCATGATATGTCATTTTATCAACATATAAAGTTATGTATTAATATATTTAAAAAACCAACCAACGAAACATGAAAACGTATGCTACTAAAGCAATGATCAGGTGCCATTTTCTCTGGGAAATGCAGAGCTTATCTTTTGTTATGTGTGATACCTATCTAGAAACTGGTACAGAGAGGAAGCAGAGATGATAAATTGAATTTAGTGAACCAAGGACTGGCGCTTAGATTCTGCTTCCTCTGAGTCTTGTTTTTATACTACATCAGAATTACATGTAGTGCAGTGCAGTACTGCCAATACAGTATTCAAAAATATTTTTAATAGTTAAAATGTTGAGTAACTTTTAGCACAGGTAGTTAATGAACGCTAACTGTTTAGTCTGTTACGTGGTAGATGCATGCTATTCCGATGTCATAGCTGGGCAAATTCTAGTGGTAGTGAGGTTAAAATTTCCCAGAGATGCTCAGTAGGAGCTATAGCGAAAACGTAGGATTGTCTGACTCTATCCTCAGCTTCCTTCCTCTGCCTCGTTTCCTTCTACCCAACCGTCTGAGCGTAAGACTGGAGGAAATTAGGTTTGGGTCCTAATCCTGGCTGTAGTGCGCTTCAGCTCCTCATATGGCCCAGTGCAATTGGCATGATTAACTGCTTTCATTTCCACTGAATATTTACAATGGGCATATTGTAGGGGTTATAAAAATAGCATGTATGTCAAGAAATGCTGCGTAAAGAGGACTACGTAAGTTCTAAGCATGCATTATTCACCTGCACTGGCCTGATTCGCTCCTCTGAGACTGAGCTCACACATCCCTCCTCCAGCGGCAAGGAAAAGCTCCTCCGTACAGGTCCTGGGACCTGACCAGAATAGGGCCAGGGCAGTCAGCTTTTTCTTTCCTCCCTCCTCTTTTTATGCAGTCTTGGTAGAGGGACTCAAAACTTCATTATATGATGTCTGCACTAGTGAAAAGATCGAAAATGACTTGTGTTAGATAACTTCCTTTGCAGTGGGAATTAGAGAGGGAAACAAGTAATAACTTATTTCCTTACTTTTTGAGGGCCTTGAAAATTATTATGATAACCGTGTTCCAGGCAATCAAGTGGGGTACAGCATTTCTTCCCTACCGCTCACCGGTACTCCCGTGAGATTCCACAGCATGGCAAATCTAATAATTTTAATATTATTCTGTGTCAGCATTCTGCTTTTCCTTGAAAACAAACATTTATTTTCTTTGCATGGCCATCTCCAGATCGCCTCTGTCCTCTCGAACAGCAGCGGAAAGCAGCAGAGAGCAGCAGCAGACTGCAATGAGACAGTTGTTCTTGCGCTTGTAGCATAAAACCAGCCTGGAAGTCTGTGGCACTGATGGAGGATACCTCCCACAAGCAAATAAAACAGAATTTATAGAACTCAGGGGCTTCTTGATCCTCCTGTAATTAAAGAACTGATATATTGTTCCTTTACAGATTTTGAGTGTTATTTCATTGTGGATAGACAGTAACTTTGGATACGTAATTATAAATAGGAAATCCATGCATATTTCTTGCTAACAGCATGTCATCTGGATTTAGTGGAGAAAATCAGACTGCTTAAGTATTTTTTTCCTGGGGCTTTCTGGAATTCTTGAACTTCCTGTGTCAGAAACTTTTAAAGAGGAGATTCTTGGGGCAGTCAAATACTGAACTTTAATAAAATTTTATGATCCATATTAAAAAATATCTGTGTTCTTGCTACACAATTTCTCCCCCATCGTTGAGGAAAAATATAAAAATAGATTTTGGTGAAGTTCTGTTCTCATAGCAGAAATTCTGCAGGATGATAAAATAAATATTGACTATTTGTTTCAAGGTTGGTATAGTTAGAATGAAAATGTCTTACAAAACATGGTTTTTAAAGAAACCAAACCTGTATCAAGAAATGTGCTTGATGTGTTGTATTTCTTAAGACATAAAAAATCTTGAAGTTTGATTACAGCTGCATCAACACAAATCAGAATGGGGGATTAAGGTTATGATTAGCCCTGGAAAATCTACATAATATTTATGCAAATTTGGCAAATTGAGTTGGTTTTCCCCATAGTCTTGTAAATGAAAAAGACATTTTAGAAAAATTACAGTTCTATAGAAATTCTATGATTTTGTATCCTATTCTTTAAAATTTAATAGAAAATGAATCTGATTGATTGAAATGAACCTGACTGAAAGGTATACAGGGACTGTAGGTAAAAGGTTCATTTGAACAGAAGGATGTCTGTGTGGGCAGCACCAATCCCTTAGATACTTAGAGTTGGGGCTCTATTAATTTCTAGCGTAGGAACCAAATTATGAAGTTATTGAACAGAGAGAGAATTTATCTCTGCTAATGGCCACTGAAAGATCCTTTTTCTTCTAAAGCTCAAACAATGGAGAATTCTAGTATGAGGAAGCTTGAAGATGTTTCAGGAATTAAATCAAATATACCTTCTATTTTCCCCCCCTCTAAATTGGTAATATAACTCAAATAGTCATTTGTCATATATGATAATGTGAGAGATTGTGATAAAATGCACAGATCAATAGCCTACGGTTGAGATTAACGCTCTTTTCCCACTAAAAAGGACTGGAAAGTTTTGTGCCACAGAGCTGTATAGAGCAGAGACCCTTCTCTTTAACTTCTGTCAGGCAAAAAAGCTTTTTTTTTTTAAAAAAAAAAATAATCTGCAGAAAGGGTATGACAGCTTGTGATTGAGGTAGAGATGACATTGCCGTCGCGCTCCGGCACATACCCATTCCTTTCCGCTGCTGGGGAAGTCGGACATAAGCTTTTAAGGGGGGGTTTCTTTCCTAAGAGCTATGCTTTAAAACAGACTGTGTTTTAAACCGGACTGGTTTCAGCAGCACTGCTGAACAGACGTGGAAAAACTCTTCGATGAAAGCGTTTTACCCGGATGTCAGCACCGGAGGCGGTTAGCCGAGTACTCTGTAATTGGGGAGTAAGAGCGAAGTGTCTGACAGCTATTGGCAAAACTGCCTAAATACCGCTGTTTGGGCGTCGCAGGGGTGAGCAGGGCGCAGAGCAGATGTGTTCCCGTGTGTTAGATGGAATAACCTGAAGACAAAAGCCCCAGCAGTTCCTGAGGAGAAGCGGTCACTGGAGGGGACCCCAATTCATTGCTCTGAATTTTGCAGACCGGCAGCGCTGGGCACCTTCCACGCTTTGTAATTAATGCAGGAGTCCGAGCCTGACTCTGACTGATTGCTGTCTCAACAGTGTTTTTCCTGTTAAAAGCAGAAGGCATAATGGGAGGGGGTAAAAAAAACCAACCTAAAATCGGTGTCTCCGCGCTTTCCGCCGCGATTCCTGCTCGGTCCCGGCAGCGGCCTGTCACGGCCGCCGCCTCCCGCAACATGGCGCCGCCTCCGCCCCCTCCTCCCGCAACATGGCGCCGCCCCCCCCCCCCCCCCTTCCTCCTCCCCTCCTTCCTCCTCCCCTCTCTCCTCCTCCATTTGTCCCTCCTCCCGGCCTCTCCGTTTTGGTTCCGGGGCAGGGAGTCCTTCCTGCCGGCGGGGCGGGGCGGCGCAGGCCCGGCCCGGCCCGGCTCGGCTCGGCTCAGCTCGGCAGCCCCCGCGGCCCGCCGCAGCATGTGAGCCCGGCGGGGCGGGGATGCTCTGGCTGCTCTGCGGCCCCTCCCGCGCCATGGAGAACCAGGCGCTGGTGATCCGCATCAAAATCCCCGACGGCGGGGCCGTCGACTGGACCGTTCATTCGGCGCCTCAGCTGCTCTTCAGGGACGTGCTGGTGAGTCCCAGCGGGGGCGGCGGGCCCGGGACACCCCCGCCCTCCGGCGGCCCGTGAGGAGAGGGGGCGGTCGGGGCGCGGGGTCTGTGGCTCCGTGAGCGCCGACCGGTCCCTCAGGTCGGGCGGGGAAAGTGGTGACAAAAAAACCTCCCTAGAAGGCGAGAGAGGTGGTTGGTTTGGTTTGGTTTTCCGGGGACGGGCTTTTTGCCATTTCGTGTCTGCACCTGAAAGTTGTAATGGGAGAGCGGGTTCCGGCAAGAGGCTGACAGAAATCACGGGCGTCGGTGTGTCCCCTCCCCGCGCTTTGGGGGGTGCAGCAGCTCGGGGGGGGGGGGTTTGCTGTCGTGAGGGGGGCAGCGCCTGTTTGGGGAGCGGCGGGCAGGGGGCCCCGGGCGGCAGAGGAGCGCTCGGGTCACCTGAAGGGTTTGTCCCCTCAAGGGGCTGAGCGCGTGGCAAGGCCTGGCATGGCGTGTCCTAGGGTCATAGAAGGGTTTGGGTTGGAAGGGAGCTCGAAGATCATCTCGTTCCAACCCCCCTGCCATGGGTAGGGACACCTTCCGCTAGACCGGGTGGCGCATCCCCCCGCCTGTGCGCCTGGGCGGGATGGGGCGGTCACAGGGCATCGCTGCAGAGAGAGTTAAAAAGTTGTCGTTTGGAAATTAATACCTGCCTGGCTCGGGCATGGTAACTGTGTGCTCTGCACGTGGGGCCGGAGCTGTAGCTGCTTTTGATGCTGTTGCCCCTCACTGTGCTATGGGTTTGCTGCACCTCCTTTGCCCCAACTCGTCCTCAGCCCCTACCTGCCTTATCCTCTCTCTCTCTGCACATCAGGGATCCTCTGTTTACTCAGAAATGGCAGTGGATATTTATCCCACTTACTGTTTCTTAATTGCACCCTTACCCCAAAGCAAAATCTAATCCTTTGGTGCGGGTCATACTTATTTCTTCCAGGATGCCCTAATCTTTTCTACCCAACACATCTCTGCAAGAGATTCCACGTGCCCCTATTTCTCTAAAGAAAAATCTTCCTGTACCACAGATCACGTGCATATTTAATTCCTTCTGTTGTTATTGATGTTGGAGAGAGATTCTGCAGATCTCTTTCAACGTGTTGCGTTTTACTGAGAATATTGAGGATTAAGGGGTTGATTTGCTGGAAAATGTTCGATGTTGGCCCTATAGAAGAGCTCAGAGGTAATTGGAGCGGATGGCAGATGTTCCAGGTTTCATTCTTCCTAACATCTAGCATTATCCAAGACTTTCAATAGCTGGAGCAGAGAGAGCAGAACTTTTTACAGACCAGTGAGATTTTTGGGAGAGGCAGTTTCCCCTTGGAGATTGCTGTGAGTTTCCAGTGGTTACACAGCAAAGCTGTGACAACCCAGTCTGCCCTGCAAAGACAAGTGGCACGAATCTCAGCCAGGTTTGTTCCGCATTCTGCTTCATGTTTGCCAGTTTTTTCCCAAATAAAAGTGAGATAATCACTGATGTTTGGACTATCCTTTGGCATTTTAGAATTATTGGAAATTTAAGTTTGGTTGTATTACTTAAAAGTAAATAGAAGAATGTCAGGTTGAGGGCATGGCTGTGCAAAACCACTTTGCTTTTTAGTTTTAATCCTTTTTGCTTCAGCATAAAAGTAGCTGAGGGTATGTGGGCCTTAAACTTGAGCTGTGTAGCCTATTTAACGAGTAGGTTGACAAAAAAGTGCTGTTGAAGCTTAAACTGTGTATGCAGTAGGAACTGAAACTTATAGTTTTCTCTAAGCCTGTGGCCCTACAGGGGTGCTGGCCCTACAGGTGCTCCAGGAGTCTTCGTTTGGGATGGCAGTGAGGTACAGGGACCTGTGTGTCTAAAACTGGAGAGGGCTTCAGGCAGCACAGCTGTAACTCGCTGGTCAGACAGTATCTTCCATGTGAGACTCTGCATCTGCAGTTTCTGTGTAGCTCCTATAGCTCTCCGTCAGGTTGGAGCTGGAGCCAGTGTATGACCAGACTTTATGACCTGATGTTAAAATGAACCCGTGCGTTCAGTTGTGATACAATACTAAGAGACAGCATGCCTTTTGGAGCCGGATCTCAAATAAGCAGGAGTACAGTAGTACAGCTATTGAAGTAGCTCTGATAGGCTTTACCTGTATTGATTTATTAGTCATATCAGGGCAAAGTACTGAACTGGGGCTCAGAGATACCCGTAACCATGCCCTGCTGCGAGGAATTTGAGTAATTGCCTCCAGCATGCTGAGAAGAGAGCCTGACAGAGCCCTTGACATCTGAAATGGTCAATGGAAAACACAGGACCTTGAGGAGCACCCAAAGTTGTCAACACCTGTGGTAACCTCCAGTCAGGTGGAACTGATGCTTCCTGAGAGCTGTGGCCACTCCAAGTGTGGAAGAAGTGAATGGGTAAGGGAGGACATGTCAGGCAAATCTTCATCTTGGAATGTTTCAGGTTGGTGAGGACTCTGTTTTTCATTGCTAATATTTTTAGGGAGGCAGTTATGTAGGGGATCTGTCATAGAATAGACATGAGAAATCAAAGCGGAGGGACTGTGATATAACAACGGGTCATGCAGAGTGTTTTTCCTACTGCTAGATGGGCAGTTCCCGTGATGGGCAAGCCTCGAGTTTACTTAGGCAAATCATCTCCCCTTGGAGGCCAAGAACTGCAGGCAGGCTTGGCTAATGCCGCGCTCGGCTTGTTCTGCATCGCTGTTGAAGTCGCTGAGAAAAGAGGAGGCTTCTGACTCTTCCCCCTGTGCACACGATTTTGATACTCATCTTAGTTGTTTGTTTGCAGCTGTTTAGCAGATCTACTGGACTTCTAAAAATGTATTTTCCCAGTTATGAGTAGGTTGAGCTTCCTGTTTTGTGGCATAGCTGGTAGTTCTTCAGTCAGCAGGTGACAGTGAAACATGACAGGAGCATGCATTGCTAGTTTTCTTACAAAATCCCCGTTCCTGTGGTTATACTTGCATTCAGTGGTCATTGATGTTCTTCCCTGACTTCAGCGATGTTTGTGTAGGAAGCTCTGTACACTGAGGCAGCCACGAAACGTTTGGTGATGGCTGTTGCCTGTGCTGTAGGCACTGCTATCCCGGGCAGGCACAGCTGATGGAGCGAGGAGTGTGCCCCTGAGCAGCTGTTTCACTTAGCGCAGCAGAGCACTGTGGAGAACCTCACCAGGTGGGTGGCCCACGTGTGCTGTTTGCTTTTCTGCGCGGTGCAGGTCGAGATCACTGCGGTAACAGTGTTCTGAGAAGGTGCAGCCGCCGCAGGTCGCCTGTGGTTCTCTTCACCTGGCTCCTCTGCAGGTGCAGGTCTGTCTCTGCACGCTGAATTGTTTCCACCCGCTGCTAGAAGAGTATGAATGCTTCCTGAGTTGAAATGTCCCAGCTCTTTGTTGAGTGAAAGTGGATAGATTTCTGCATCAGGTCACATATGTGTTGGTGACGATAATTTTCAGTTACCTGCTGTTTGGCTGTTGCATTGAGGGTAGCGGTGACAGCAGCACCTCCATCCTAACTGGAAGTGTTGGATTATGTATGGTGAGTCAGTAGGTGATGACACATTTCTTGCCGTCAGTGGAAATCTCAGATGTGGGGATGACGGGTGTTATGACAGTGTTCTGCAGGGCGTGCGGCCGTGCAGTAGCACCATTCAATGATTGTCATTTTCATGTCAAATCCCCCTCGCCTGTGGACTGTGAAATGCAAAGGGAAGAAGTTTAATAAGGTCTGAACTGTCTCAAGGTCCTCGTTTGTCTAACTGCTTGTGCTTGAGGAGGTGCCATCACAGTATGCACATGCACTTAATTTATCTGATAACCACAAAAATTAAAAGAAGTAAGGTTCTGTAGACTAAAGTGTGGGAGATCTGGCACTGCCTGTGGCTGTAGGGGGAAGGACAGGAGTGGGGCTGACCACGTCTTCTGTTGTCCTTCTGCCTTCACTGTAATTCCCACTCACCTGGTAGGCAATTACAGAGAGCTTATGTGTTAGAGTATCAATTAAAGATAGTGTGGAGAATTGAGACATTCCCTACGAAGGCAAATTACTGAATAGTAATAATTCAGTCAGACCCCGCTGTTTCCCTTATTCTCCATTTCTCTCTAAATTTAAGGTGCAGGACTGCAAGGTACCCCTTTTTTTTTTCTCAGCTCCTGCTGCTTGGGGCACAATGGAGCTCTGAGTAATCCCCGTAGTTTGCCCTGTTTGGGACTGTTTAGCTCTCTGTGTGGTGCTGTCGAGAGCACAGCAGGCTCGAGCCTGCTCAGTGTACCTGCAGTCCACATGGATTGATGCGAAGTACCATCTCGCCTTGAACTGTGGAAGCACATTTGCTAGCCAGTCCCGAAACCCAAGTGCGTACCTCCAGGTCTGTAGCATCAGTGGGAACTGGGGGCTTGGGGAAGCCTTAAATCAGCGGTGTAGGAAGGCTGTTCTTCCTTCTAAGGTAGGTCCCATGTTCTGCTTTGTATTAAGAAAGCCCTGTAAAATTATCTTTGAGAACAGCAAGATTTCTTTAAACATTATTTTTATTAATTTAACATCCTGGAAGTGTGAACAGCATTGTGAATACAAATGAGCGGAGCCTTGCAGGATTTCAGGCTGGCACACATCTTCCTTTTGCAGAGAAGCAGCTGCAGTATAGAGTCCAAATATCCTGTCCGTTGCTGTCGAATAACCTGTTGGAGTCCAGGAGTCTGATACTTAGTGCAACGCCTCACACACTAAATACATTTCTTAAATTTCAGCTGCTCTAATACTGTCTCTTGGAGGGGCCTTCACAGGTACTAAAGTATTCAAACTGGAAAACCTGATAGTGGCAGGTGGTGCTGGTGGTTGGCCTGGGCTTGGTGGGACAGTGCTTGACCCGTGGAAGCAGCACTGCTTGTATGCTTCAGGTCAGGCGTTTTCTTGATTACTTTCCTGAACTGGGTGCTGTGAGCTGTTCTTCATAATGTCACTTTGAATATGTTCTGGGTATATCAGCTTTGCAGACCTGTAAGTTACCAGTAGTAAACAGATTTATTTTAAAGGCACCACTAAATGAATTACAATAAGCTTATTTTTTTTTCATCAGGCTGTCTGGATTCGTTTGCCCTAACTGTCACTGCAGTATTTAAGCACTTGGTGTTAATTCAGGATAACTTCATGATGTCATACTGAGATAAAAAGTTTTAACTGAAATAAGAGTGAGGGCTTCAATATTTACACTTTTGTTAAAGGCAGTGCTTTCACATTTTCTGCTTTCTGAGAGATAACAGCTCTTCTAGAGAGCAGGTTTGATGGAGTTCTTGTTTCAGCTGCCGTTTCCGGATTATTTTTTCCTCTTCATTGTTAGAGGCTTTTCAGTTTTGTAAGATAAAATAGAAGCTATCGTGTATGTGAGCCCACTTGAACAATGTTTACAAATCATGGTATTTTATTGCTTGTGATCTCTGTTGTGATAGTAGAAAATCATCATGCATAATCTGTTGAAATTTAGAGTAATCCTTTAAGCTTGGGTCACTGGGAGGTCTGCTGAATGTTTGAGCATGGAAGTCTTACGCAGCTGGTGAAAATACTATGGTAACAACAGAGTAATGGTGTGATTTCCCTCCCTTCCTCCTTCCTGCCTCCTGCAAGGCTAATTTTTCTCGGGCGCATCTATTAAATGAAATACTGAAGTTGACTGGAGCAAAGTTTTTTGCGGCTGTTGGTAGAGTTTTCCCTTTAACTATTTACACCATAATTCTGTCTGACACTAAATATAGTTCTTAAATTGATGTACTTGGTTATTACTCATTTTAAAGAAACCAAATATGTAGAAAAAGCTATTCCGAATAGGAAAAAAAAAAAATATAAAAAGAATTTCCGATCACTGTGTCAGTGCTATCGCAGCTTTGGGAGTCTTAGAGCTTTCCTAGCAGACGTTTGGGGCTGTGAGAACTGTCTCTGTCTCAGTGGCATGCTCACACACCTCTTAAATACAGTTTGTAAATACCCCAGAAGTGGGGTCCTTTTCTGAAAATGATTTTTAAATCCATTTAGTGGAAGCATCTGTGTGTCCACATAAGAACGTTTTACAAGTGGCTTAAATCTAATGCAATTAAAGTGTGTTTGCTGAGGAATTTTCAATGTTTAACTAATTTAGATATAATTAGTTAACAACACAGTCTTCTGTTTAGGCAAGACTTTAATTTCTTGTTAGGAGCAGAGGGTACAGCTTGGTTGGCTTTTGACAGAGGACTGACAGAGCTGTCAAACCCTGTAGAAATATTTAAATGGAAGAATTTTTGTTAACATGGCAATGTTTGGGATTTTTTGGGTTTTGTTTGGTTATTTTTTTCCTTTTTTGGCTCCACAAACTTAGTCTACATCATTAGGTAAGCTGCATTGCACAACTCTTGTCTTTTTGTATACAATTAATAGTTTAAATTACGTACTATTGAGTTATTTTAGCATCTAAAATGAAAAGACAAAATGAGAAAGTTTTAGAAATATTACGTGCTTCAGCTAGCTCTGTGGAAACCTTTATGTTGCTTTTGCTGCTTTCTCATTGTATTAATTGTGTCTTTTTGAAATTGCACAGAATGTTTAATTTCCTGCTTTTAGATTAATGAAAAAAAAATAGAGAAAACAAAAGTGACAGGACGGGGGGTGCTGAGCACCCCAAGATGCTCACAGTGTACGTACTATAATAAATATTGTCGTTCATTAATTTCTAATCATTTTGTGACATTGTCAGTGGAGAGATTGTCTGACATGAGAAATCGGGCAGCAGGAAGGAAAAAACCATGCTGTGCATTTGTGCCGTGCCCTGACATGACATATTGCAGCCTCGCAAAGGCTGACGACAGCACATACCCAGGGAGGCCGGGATGACTTCAGGCTGAGCAGAGATTTTTCACTGAATTTTGAATAAATGCTGTATGCAAAGACTTAAAAAAAAAAAAAAACCCAGAAAACCAAACCAAAAAAAAACCCAAACAAAAACCAAGAAACCCACAAAAACCACACCAAAACAAAAAGACCCCAAATAGCTCTCCTCTCGGTTTAGTTGTACAGGAAAAGCTTGTATTAGCATATAACCAGGGTGTTATGATAGTTGTATTAGCACGTTATATGGTTATATATTATTAGCATATTATTATGGTATTATGTATTAGGATATAACCAAGGCTGGAGGTTACCTTTCAGGATAGTACTTCCACTTCTTCGGGTATTTTAACCTTACTTGCTCGAGGGCAGCCAACGTATTTGAATCTGTCTACCAAGTTTTGAAGAAGTTTAAATTCCAATTAAGAATGACAAAAGAGCCCTCCAAACTTTCCGGCTTGCACGGCGTGGGGAGCATCTTGAGACACAGCGCTGCTTTGCGAGGCAGCAGCAGGCAGCTCGGCACAGATGCTGGGTCCCGCCGCTTTCCTGGGCAGTCATGGAGCAAAAGCAACAAAAATTCATTCAGTCTCACAGCTACTGTTTTTAATTTGCGATGGCAGCCCCAAACCCATCCGGAGCTGTTTGTTACCCTGTTGTTCCCGAGCTGCAGGCAGGGCAGGAGATGGAGCCGTGTGGTGAGGTTACCTCGTGGTGGGAAGGAGAACTGGGGCAGTTGTTTGGAGGTGGCGAGGAGGGATCGGAGTCATGTAAGCAGGAGGACTGAGAGAGAAAAATGTGCTTTCTCAGGTAAAAAGCCATTCATAAACCTCTGCTTTTATGACTTATCTCGATGAGTTAATGTACATTTTTCTATGACCTACAGACAAAATCGATTCTTTAAGCTGCAAGAACAGACAACACCGGCTTGTTTGCAATTATGATTGAGTTATTTGAAAAGAAAACAGTTTTCCTCAAGGTAACGTGGAGAAGAAGAGCACCATGATTTGTACTGATTTGTGTTGTGTGCTGAAAAGTTTGTAATTTTGGGGAAGAGGCGAGTAGCAGGTCTTTAAGTCTTCAGCCTGCAGCTGGGGAGTGATTGAGATGATTTACTCTGAATCATCTTGGGCATTTCCCATTTGATATATAGCTAATTCTTCTTTACATTTTAGGATGTCATCGGTCAAGTTTTGCCAGATGCAACGACAACAGCATTTGAGTGTAAGTATGACTTGTATAAACTGTCTCCTTTGTCACATTATAGGGCTGACATTTTTTTAAATAAATAGTGTTTACATTCATTATATGTTACAGTTAAATATTTATGCGTTAATGCAAGTTTAATGATGATACTGAACTAAGCAATATTTTATTATTTAATCACATCTTGAATGAGCATATTTCTACAATATAGCTTTAATTACCAGCATGACCTTACTATGCTCGCTCTTTTCACTGCAATTGTATTGCTCAAATTAAATGAAAAGTATAAAGTACCTGTAGGGCTCAGTTTAAAATTTTAATCCCCCATTGGAAGAAACCAAAAGAGCAGCAGCTTTTACAGAAATATGGTACGATGTACTGATTTTGAACCAAATATAGCAGCATTAGAAGTTAATGTTTCCTTTCACTGGAACAAACGTCTGTTATTTGCTAGAAGGGCTACTGTGTTTTTAGTTTTCCTTTTTTCCTTCTGCCGGGCTCAAGCTAAATACACCATCTTCTCTGTCTCCCGTATGAGAACGGGAGGTGTCAGTAGCTATTCAGCCGTAGCTCCTGGAGGAGGTAGGAGAGCTGCAGGAAAATGCCACCTGGTTAGTCTTGGGCAGTAGCAATAACTGCTGTTATTAGAATCTTCTATATCATGGTTATCTTCTAACCATGTGGCTCTGGTTGAGAAGCTGGGAAAAACATGTAGGATCTGAGCAAGCTGTACATTGGGGCTGTCCATAATGGCACTTACAGCTCGTGAAGATGGTTATATTATGCTTTTGCTGAGTTAGGAAAGCTCTCAGTGGTTGTTAGTGCAGATGTAGGCCTATATCTGCTAATATCTATTTTAGCTCTGTTCTTTGAACCCTGTTTATTTTTTACTTCTGGAAGGATGCCTGGGGGATTGTCCTATCTGGAGAGCAAGAAGCTGCAAAGGGGAGTCAAATATCTGTGTCTTAGGGGCTAAGATGCCATGCTAGAGCTTTCTTCCAAGTGCAGGAGGACTCCTGCTGTTCCTGTTTAATATTTTTTTTTCTGCATATCTTTGTATTTTTTCTTTGATAGAGATGAAATAGCAAGAAAAGGAGCTGGAGGGGATTAGATGTGCTGTGTGAGTAAGGCAGTGATGCTGAAGGTGAGAGAGCAGATAGAACAAGATAGGGCCTTGTATTCCTATTAGCGTTTCTCCCTTGTTTAGAACTTTATGGATAATTCTGCATCTAGATAATAGAAGCATTGTTTTATGGTCCTTCAAATGCTATTTAGACCCTTCCACTTTTCTTTTTATATGTTTGTGGTTTTCTCTCCTAAAATGCCAGAAACCTATGAATGGAGATTATAAGTGTTATTTCTCAGTAGCCCCGACATTTCTCCTGCCCTACTTTTTAAAACAAGACTTTCTAAAGAGACCAGGCTCCAGATCTTGCTTTTTTTTTTTTATGATTTGTTAATATTTTTTTTACATACCTCCCACATCACACATTTGCTTTGTTTGAACTTCATGCACCAGTAGCAGTCATTGCAATCAGGGCAGTAGCCCATATTAATGGTACCATGTGTAGAACTTTCCTGGAAATACTTATTTCGTTGTGTCTTCTAACATCTGCTTCTGTGCTTTCAGTTCATGTCTCTAGTCTGTCATTTACATCTGCACAAACCCATTTCCCCTGCCATTTAACTGGCATCTAAAATATGTTATGTATATTGATGCGTGATTTTTCTGGTTACTTTTTCCATATCAAATGCCTAGATTTTACTGGCTTAAGCTTCGTTCTCACCTGCTTCATTGCTTCTTCGGATGTGGATAATTGCCATCCAGTGCAGGCTCCTCTACTGTTCGTTTAGTTATTGTTATCTACAGTGTACCATCCATTGCGGCTCCTACCTGAGGGTGTACTTCTCCTACTCTTGGACCTTTATGTGGATTTCACCATTGTATTACACATCGCTACAAATAAAATCACTAACAACATATGGCCTGTTATGATCCTTTTATCCAAACTCTGCCATTTTGTATATTTGTGACACACTGCAGATTTTGTGAAGATTGCTTCATAATATTTGTTTACCATCTGCTGCACTCTATTCGGTATCTTGCGAGGATTTCTTCCTCCATTTTAAGTGACATTAGCAAAATCCAGCCAGTACGTAGGATTTTTTGGTTCTACTTTTGCTTCCCTAATGTGCTGGAAAATCATATTGCTGTGCTCTAGGCAAGTAGAGAAGCCTGGAAATCTTTCTGAACCCATGTGGCATATCTAGCTGGTTTTTGGGCTGTGCCCACTAAATGTTATGGTAGGATGGCAAAGGATCTCTGCACAGATATGAGAAATAGATTTTTATTTTTTTTCTGGTTTTGCTCTTTACAAGCATTGACTGGCTATTTTAGATTTGGCTTTTTTTTAGTGCCAGATAACATCTTTTGCCTTTTCATCAATGTGTTTTTAATTTATTCTCTTTGTACCACCATCAGGAATTGTGCAGTTCTGAGAACTTCAGAGTTAATTTCTTCATCATTTGAAATGAATAATACGTGATTTTTTTTTAAACAAATATTTCTTTAGTAAACATTTTGCAAGTGGGCTTTAAGAGTTTCCCAGCGTGGTGGGTTTTGAGTTGTTTTTTCTTTTTCATTTTTGGTGGTCCCAGCTCAGTTTGTTCCCTCAGGCCAGGCTTGTTTAACAGCTTTTTATCTCCATGTATTTGTGTGTCTCTGTTGTATGTTTCCCCTCTTCTGCATTTCACTCTGATCCCTTCTTGTTGATGCATGGTCTTCCTTGTGTTCGCTATTCCAACAGCTGCTTCTTCAGCCTTCCTTACTCTGTTACACACTGCGACTGGGACTTGGGTTTCGGCCAGGTAGCAGTTTTACAACTCCTCCTTTCTGCCTCAAATGTTTCCAGGCAAGGAAGCATTCAGTTTCAACTCACTAACTCTTCTTAATCTTTTCATCATTCATGACTCGCTGCAGGCTGGTAACCCTAGCAAGTCGTTTGAGCAATCTGGCGATTCACCAGTTAAATTTCCGTGAGGCAAAGCGCTTGTAGGACATTGCTGTGCTATCTAGTTCCTCTTCCAGCTTCCGTATTTCCAGTGTCCCATAGCTCTCTTCCAGTACATTTTTAAAGTGTAATTCTAAGGTTTTTATGTTACTTTTTTTTTCTTCTTGTGTGTCTCTTGTTGTTTTGCTCTCTCTTCTGCATTGGTTTGTTGTTATGGCCTCAGAATTACCTGCTGGGTTTTCAGAGGCAAAATGAACAAAGTCTTTTTCTTGGGTAATTTCAATATGTTGGCTCAGGTCTGACCCCAGATTCTTTGCAAAACTAGGAGCAAGAGCGAGTTTTCATCCAGGGATATAATGGCACTTTTTAATGCTGATGGAATAGTCAGGGGCTGTGATGGCAGAGAGCACGTGTGTCGGAGCATGTCTGTAGAGATGGCGACAGACAGACAGACTGCCCCGGCCTCTGCTCGCGTCCCGAGCTGGTCAGGAGCAAACCTGCGCCGGTCCTGAAACCGTGTAAATGCGCTCGCTCATCTCCACGTCCTCACCCTTTGGTGTTTCACAGTGTTTGAAAGGTGGTGTGTATGTTGCTCCTTGGTTTCCCGGTGCTCATTAGCTCAGGCAGAGTGCTTTCCCTTTGCAACCATACGGCTTTCCGACCAGCTGGCTTGCGACTGGGAGCATGGGCAGAATTGTTCTGGTCTGTCTGTCCTCGTGTGTGTGGACATGTCCTGACGCGTGTCCCCGTCAGCTTTCAGGAAGAGGTGGGTGTCTCGGGCCTTTTAAATATTCCGACTCAAACGGGCTCGTGTGTTTGAGATTCCCCACAGCGGGTATTTTCTGGCCAAAAAAGTAATGTGAGTTTGTCAGCCATTCTTTGGTATCAGTTGGATGTTTTGTTGTTGTTTTCTTTTCAAAGAGCTCCCTGTCCAAAGGGAAAAAACAAATGTAAAACTGGGCTATACACCAATGTACTTTGTTGGGGCTTTTTTGTTTGGTTGGTTTTTTTTTTATAAATATCTAAGGAAGATGTTTAAATTGCAGCAGGCAAAAAATGGAGACAGATCATTAGCCCTTCCCCTCTCCCCCAGAGCTAGAGAAAAAAGAAATTAACATTTTGTAACTGATTTGGAGGGGAGGGCTCTGTTCCGTTCATGCAGCTCTCCTGTCGGTGAAAGTGTACGAGCTCTTCCGGGGCTGGGGCAGGAGAGGATGGGGTGGACATGGCTCCCGTCAGGGTGGAGGAGCTGCATGGGATGGACACAGCTCCTGTCCAAGTGGAGGAGCTGCACAGGGTGGACACCGCTCCTGTAGCGGTGGAGGAGCTACACGGGATGGACACGGCTCCTGTAGTGGTGGAGGAGCTGCACGGGTGCCTCAGCAACTGCCGCGTGTGACACTGGAGCGTGTTGTTGCACCAGCTGGTGCTAATGGCGGGGATTGAGCCCCCTGGTAAACCTGCACCTGCTGAATCCTGCCATATGTCTTTGGAAAGCCTATTTCTCCTTCAGATCTTCATATTAATAACTCTTTCCGAATGCCTTGCTCTGCTGGAGCCTTTCTGAATCTTGCTGCCTTTCCTCTGGTTCTCTTTCTACAGCAGCCTCTTTCCTCAGGCCCAAAGCGCCGTGTCTGTGCATTTGCGGCTGTGCCTGAGCCGTCGTCGCGGAACCGCGATTGCCCGGTAATGCTGCTCGTGCCTCCTGCCGCCTCTGCACCCCCAGTTGCACAAGGAGCAAAGACACGGACTGGTCTTCCTTGTTCACAAACTTCTGCCTCTGTCTAAATCTCTCTGTATAAATATTGCGGGTTTGTGTCCGCTTGTAGATTACCGTTTTAAGTCGGCGTTGCAGTGTTGTGAAGAAGCGGAGATGCCCGGGCATTTGTAACAGGGATGGGGCAGAGGGGTGGGAGGAGCTTGACGCGGGGCAGGTGAGTTGAGGTAGGGGAGACAGTAAGACCAGAAGGTGTTAGTGGGAGGAAAACAATGGATTTGTTATTTTTTTTTTTAATTTCTAGTAATTCTGATGAAAGAAATTGCCAAAACAACTCTATCTGGGAGGATCAAAGCACGCTCAGAAACTTTACTTTCTGGTTGCTGTGTCAAAAGAAATACCTTGATGGGTTTCAGCGGAGGGGTGTTACAGCAAGCGTAAGGCACTCGGCTTCTGGGGAGGTTCTGGCAGTAAAAGAACTGTTGAGAACAAAGTTTTGAGCATTTTGGTTGTGCCCCCTTTTTAGATGTTACTGTAGTCTTTGTTAATTAATGTTTGGAGTCATCATACATTATTATTCCAGAGTACCTGTTACCTGTGTAGTTGGATTACACATTCTTTGTATTTTTATTTGCTTGTAAAAGCCCAGGTAAAGAAACTTACATATTAAGATTATAAATATCCTTCTTCCATTGTTCATGAATGTAATACCTTTCTTTGTTAGATGAAGATGAGGATGGTGATCGGATTACCGTTAGAAGCGATGAAGAAATGAAAGCCATGCTGTCCTATGTAGGTATAGTATAACGAATGCTGATATTTTCCATGTTTATTAGTTTGTATTTTTGCTTGTATCAAAGTGTTAACGTAAGCTGCAGTATTCACAGTACAATATTCCTGTATTAAGTTCACAGTATAATATTCCTGTATTAAGTCTAGGTGTTTAAAAACTATATGACATGAGATACATGGACATGCTTGACTTTTTAAAAAAATAAAAAGACAAGACTTGTACACTTACTGATCATATCATAAACATTAAGAATAATGCATCTTAATGACTTTTGCATTAGGTATAGTGCAGGCTAAATGGACTATCAATTTCTTGTATTTTTTATGCAGTACTTAAAGTAACGGCTCATTAAAAATGAACCCCTGGGCTCTAAAAATTTTTCAAAATCTACTTTCATCTGGAGACTGTTTCACCCCTCCTAACAGAAGAGTTTCATTGTAGCTGCAGGCTCAATATTCATAGAGGATTTAAAGACGTATTTTCTGTTTTTTAATGTGAGATATATGTGTCTGTGTGTGCCTTTATATACAAAGATGTGTGTAAAACCTCTGTCTAGATAGCTATAAATATAAAATCTGTCTACAGAAATAAAGTATGCAGTTACTTATTGAAACAAAATAATTTGAATGTAGCTTCAGTGTGTCTTTCATGTTGCAGATGTAAGTGAAAAAAGTCATTTGTTTCCTTTCAAATGAAATTGATAAGCAAGAAAATAACAAATGGGTATTTTCTCTCTAAGCCAGATGGAATGCTGGTTCCTTATAAAGTGCACTTCTTGCTATGCTAATGGTCTTAACTGGGAATTTAGCAGAAACAAGCCCTGTTTCATACCAGTTGTAGGCGTTTTTGGTGGGATTTCATGGCTTGGTTCTGTGTGGTCCCCTTCGGTTCCCTGTAGCAGAGGAAGCAGGGCAGGGACATGCTTGGATCACCTGTGTCTTGCCCGAGTCTCTGCTTAATGGGTCGCTCTTGGGCACACAATCTCTAGCTTTTGGCGAAATGATGTAGTTTTGTTGTTGTGAAGTTAACACATCAAACTATCAATGTTCCCTATGAAGGGGGCTCACGTTTTCTAGGCTCCAGGAAGGCTTCCTCAGTGAAATTCTGCTCCTTTTCATATCTGCAGAGACTGGAGTATTTCTTCACCCCAGCGCTCGTCCCTCGCGAAGGCTGGGCTGGATGTTGGTCACCTGGAAGTCTCTTAGGAGACCCTGGTTCAGAGAGACCTTAGTCATTGCCTATGACTTAATCCAGGGGTGAAAGAAGTGCAGGTTCCAGATGCTGATGGTTGATCTCTCTGAAACTCAACAGATTTATTAAAGCCCCTCTCATATGCAATTTTCTTTCCAGAGGTGGTGAAACCATTGAATTAAAGTTTGATGTTGCAGAGCGTAAGACAGTTGTGTGCAAGAAAGGAAGAAAAATCTTGCTGCGGTCAAGGGGGTTTTGTGCTTGTTTGGTGGGCTGTCTTTTTGTTTGTTTGTTTGTTTCATGTAACTAGATCACTGCTGATGCCTCCCCGCTGGACTTCCTTGTGTTTCTCAGGTTTTCCTTATAAAATGTCTGCCAGTTTTGCTGTTAAACCAGAAAACTTGAATTTTCCTGGCACAGTCTTAAGATTAATCATGCCTTTGTAAGGTCATCTTTTTGCTATGCTTCCAAGCTTACTGTTAAAGTTTCAGTACATTAGAGTTATGATTGCTCAACTCTCTGCTTTCCCTTAAAAATTATGGGATGTCTGTAAATGACTTCTTTCTGCTTCAGCAGCTTTTCTTCTCTGAAAATTTTCCCTTCAGTTCTAAACTAGTTTTCTATTTGTGTTGCATTGATGATTTAACTTTCTAACATCCTGTAGGTGTCATTTTGGGATATGTTTATAAGAAAACAAATGTTCTTAGCCTACAAGTTAAGGAATGAATCTACTGTAATCTTAAAGAATATACTGGGGAAGAAAAATACTCATTTTATGAGCCCTGCAACAAATACTCAGAGGACTGAACAGTTCCTATTTCTAGGAATTTTGGCATGGTGCAGTTTGTCTCCAGTTGTGCTGGTATTCTCCAAAACCAAAGTGAAGGGTTTTCTTTCAGTTTAAGAGCAAAAAAATAATTCCCTAAGAATACAGGTCTCTTCCATGCAGGTATTGCACTATAACTGGGGAAGATGTTTTGAATCATGCATGGCCTCCTGTCTTTTGGTTCTTTGGTTTCTGAACTTGACAGCAAGTTATTTCGGGCAGTTCTGGAATTACTTTAGAGTATGCAGAAATACTTTGCATAATGCAAATATTGTGGAATGGTAACTAAAATTATTTTTCTGTTGTGCATTGCAGTTTAATTAAAGACAGACATTGAGTAGCAGTGGAGTTGCACTTCAGCTGTTGTCTTGTATCAGTATAAAAAGGCAGTAATTTTTTTGACAGCCACTGATTGGAAAGTTGCTCGCAGCTTTCTGAAAGCAAGGGGTACATGCTCTGGATCAATAACTGGCAAATTTTCCATTAAAAAGAATACCTGAACAATGTTCCAAATAGCCACTGGCATCTTAATTTTCCATGGAAACCTCAAATGCTCACGTGTGGAGGACAAGTCATTTTCAGACAATTTTTCCAGACTACTTGTTAACAGTTATTGCTGTCCCAAAAGGTTGACAGCTTACATGATTGATATTTCATTTACTTGTCACCACTGTTTGAGTAATGGAGAGGGCCATGTTTTTTTTCCTCTCTCTCTCCCCCTATTTTTTTTTTTTGTAGGAAACAGTCTCATGTATGTTTATTTTAGTTTATTATTCTAGAGAGTATGTAATAGACGTTTATACTGTGCATATATGTGTCTTCAGGTCATAGAATGGCACTAGTAAAATGATAATAAAAAAGTTTGTTTTTCTTAAGTGATTTTGGCCCTCAGTGGAGCAGGAGATTCTTTCACAGCTCTGTAACTATTAGGTACTGGTGACACATTTTTATAAAGGGATACGGGGATATGGGGGAGGATTTGGCATGTTATTCATGACCCCCCTGGTACAAAATAAGTCTGTGGTGTAGTCCTGACTCCTGAAAAACCTCTTGATCATTTCAAAAGTGGGCTTTTGTAATAAATAGCTTTGCTTTCTAGAAGCACAGCAAAAGCATGTGTCACGTGGTTATTTAACATGTGAATTTATATGTTTGTACTCTAATATGAATGAGGTGCCCCCCCCTTAAAAATCTTGTGGTGAGTTTTCAATGAGGTAAGTGCTTTTAGCAGCAGGCGTTGTACTAGATGTACACGCAGGAGGTGGGGTGAGACTCAAACCCTCAGCGATTTTCTTCGTAACAGTTTTTTCACAGAAAGGAAATTTCTTCCTGTTTCTTGACGTCAATGTGGGAAAAAAACAGATGCACTGAAAAACTTTTGCGCATAAATTGACTTTGGTGTCCATCTAACGTTTGCTTACTATAGTTCACATCTTTAATCCCATTGTAGGAGGAAAGAAAAATGTTTTGTAACATTAGGCAGTTAATAAACTTACGTCTTTTTTAAATTGCATAAGTGAAAAATGCTTGCGTTATGGCAAACCAATGGTGTAAGTCACATACATGCGTTTGATTTCATAGAGACTTAGAATTTTTTTCTTGTTGGCATCCAATCTTGCCAGTTTGAGTAATAGTATCACAAAACACTGGTAACAGTGACATGCTGAAGTCTTAGACCACACTCGGCTGGTGAGAATTAGCATGAAAGTCAGTGGAGCTACACTGATTTATGCCATGAAGATCTGGCCAACAGCCAGCGTGTTTGCTTCAAAGATGTTCGGCGATTGCAAAAGAAACGTGCTTGTGATGTGCTTTCAATATTTAACACATCGTGATGAGAGATGTGTGGGTTATAGACAGTAAACTCGTAGTAAGGTCTATCTTCTGCCCCAGGATTGTAGTGTTAAATGTCCTTTCTGGTGGGTGTTCACC
This sequence comes from Pluvialis apricaria, assembly GCA_017639485.1. Classification (NCBI taxonomy): domain Eukaryota; kingdom Metazoa; phylum Chordata; class Aves; order Charadriiformes; family Charadriidae; genus Pluvialis; species Pluvialis apricaria. Next base: position 1,622,998 of record CM030015.1, read on the forward strand.
CCTCCTCAGGAGTGAGGGTCAATTATGAAAGGCTAATAAAGATTTTGGTTTATTAAATCCAAACGTTTACTTCTTGATTTAATTCCGCCCTTCATCCTTCATTTCTCAGGCTTCCTAATACCACATGAGATATTTTCTGTCTTCCTGGGTTTGATGTTCTCGGGTGCTTTTGTGTCCCTTTTTGTCCATTCTCAGCCTTTCTTTATGAATAAACTTTCTCCCTGGATCACTCGTAGCAGTCCCTGTAGAGTCCAGGTGCCATGGTCCAAGGTCCCAGTATGTCTGCGGTGGTTTTCTAGTAACGCTGTTTTGCATACCCGACTGTGCATTACATTTGTACGCTAAGGGAATGCACGGCATCTCCGCTTACGTGGGATGTGGCCCCAACTGCCCTTACTGTGCTTCATCGCTGCAAATTCTTGGATAGTTTCCAGACTCTTTTCTCCCTTGGAGTTTTCCTAATTGCATAGTTTTTGACTGTATCTACAGCATTTCTTTGTTTCCACATTTGACTGCTTTTCCCGGCATCTCCAGGTGTGGCAACTGCTGTGTTTGCTGCAAATGTTTCATTTGCTCAGTCTTCTGAAGCATTCCCAGGTTTCAGGTGGGCCTGAAACTTGCTTAGCTGAGCCACTAACGGCTCCCTGTGCTGGAGTCAGTACTGTGCTGGGCATCGCAGCCCCTTGCTTGTGTTCCTCCCGTGCCACTTTATTGTGTGAACATTGCAAATGGTAAGGAAGCATTCTAAAGGCTGATACGTACTATGGCAATTAAAAAAAAAAAAGGCAAAACAAAAAACATTGAATTAAGCAGTCCATAGTGCTCTTACTACTACTATTCATACACTACTGAGTAATCTCTTTCTTTAATCTCTTTGCAGTATTACTCCACTGTAATGGAACAGCAAGTAAATGGACAATTAATAGAGCCTCTACAGATATATCCAAGAGGTAATGCTTAACAAATTCTAATCAACAATGATGATATCAGTAAACTGTTTCATCAACAGTTATGTTTTCAGGAGTTTTAAATGCACATAACATGATGTTTACCCCTTAATTTGGATAGAAGAATTCATTATTGTAGGGAGTGTAGAGAAAACTACATTTATTGCATATAAAATAGCTAATTTACTGGAGTAAATTAGACTAACAAGATTCAGTTTGCATAGTACGTATTTATGTACGTTTAAAAAACTCATTGGTGATGGTTCTGCATGTATACAAACCAAAGCAGATGAATAAGTTAAGTTTTGGATCCTTATGAAAATGGGGCTTTGTTAAGACCTTGTAATATCATTAATCAGTCCAACAGACTTGGGGAATGTGACTGTCATTGTTCGTTTTGAAAATGGGAACGTGTCTGTCACAGAAGCTCTATCCGTGACATATTTTATTTGAGATTTGGGCACTTAGCAGCGGTATCAAAATGATCACAAGTACTTTAATAGTTCGCCTGAACAGGGAAAGATGTAATCAATTATGTGGGCTGAGGCAATTAAAAAATAGGTCATCTACATCCTGAACAAAAATCCGTAGGCAGCTAGTTAGGTTTTTGGGAATGCACTGTGCTCTCTGAACTCAAATAATGGTTAAAAAAAGAGTAATACATTACATAATTCCGCTGATTCATTCAGATGCTCTCACTAGCCAGTCTTTGAATCTCTGATTCTTAATTGATGAAACAGATAAGGTTTAAATTCTCCAAGTAAATCTCCCAGCAATAAATTAATTGAAATAATTAAAAATTAAACTCTTCTCACTTAACTGATATTATACAAATAATCATACTATGAGTTTCCCAATTAAACATTCTCGACTTCCATTACTTACAACTCTCTGAAGTTTGAATTGGGCAATTAACCAACAGCCTTCTCAAACACATGCTAATAAGGTCTCAAAAGGAGGCTGAGTTTCCTGGTAGTTTAGTACGCTCCTACAGAAGAGAGACTGGAATTCAAGGGGAATACAGAGATTATGGTTTTATGGCTCGAGCTAGCAGGGTCTGATCGAGAGCGGGGACCCCCCAGATATTCGGGCTGAAGGACTCCAGAGCAATCAGTCATCGAGATGCGTTTTCCTGAGAGGAGTACGAGAACAGCTCTGAAGAGGGAAGCTGTCTTCTGCCGCTTCCCAGGCTGAGGTGTGACGGTCTCAGTCTCTCTTCTGAACCTCTTTCTGTAGAAGGCCATTTAATTACTGACACACACTCTGAAGCCACTGGCCACCACTTGCAAGAAATAAAATGTTAGGCTTTCATGGGGCTTGGAGAAACTGATATAGTGGGTGATCCTAGTAGGTGGGGAAGCCCTTCTTGGAAATACAAAGCAATTAGATATATTTCCCCTTAAGCAAACAGTTCAGGGCAGTTGTAACAGGAGGTGCTCAGTAGCTGGCATGCCTGAGTGTTTAAAGGGATGTTTTGACATTATCAATCAGGCTTAACCGCCTTCTGGATTCTCCTTTTGGGTTGCTCCTGAAGAACCAGCCAAGTAGATTCCTACTCCTGCTGCTGTTTCCTTTTTCTATTTGCTTTACATCCAAGGATAATCTTTGACCATACAGATTGAGAATTCATCTCCATGCTGCTGAGAATACAATCCCCATGTATTAGCTCCACATTTTCACCATTGGCTCAGCTACACGTGTGTCTGCTCGTATGTCCTCATAGGTTGCACACCGCTTGCTCTAAATTGCTTCAGAGCTGAGGTGCTGCTTCAGCTTTCCAAATCGTCGTCTTAAGACATCTCTTCTTTCTAGGTTACAGATTTAAAGCTACCCTGCATGCCCTTCGTACCCACACTGCCTCTAAGTTCTGCTGCTGCTCTTCTGCAGTGTCACGCAAAATGCGCATTCCTGCATTTTTTTTCTGTCGTCTTATCCTGTCTCTCTAATGAACATCCCAAATTTTGTTAGCACAAGCACTTTGCTTTCGTGCCCTTTTGGCCATGTCTCTCTATGTATTGCAGTTTAAAGCCCCATCAGTAACGTGCAGCTTTTCGCCTGTTATTGAAGGCTCTCCCTTTTTAAGAGCTTTCTTTGCAAGCCCAATCTTCCTTTGAGTCCTTTTGTGCCGCTCTTACTTCTGAGGACACCTCCCAGTTGCTGTCTCCAGTCAGCTTCCGAAAACTCGTGTCTTCCATAAAGCCTGCCAGTAGCAAAGGTCTGTGTGCCGTCCTGCGTTGCCTTGGCTGTGCTGTGTCCATTTGATGATGTGAAGGTGTTTAAGGGGAAGAAAATGGTATTTTGTCTGATTGAAAAAAGTATGCATTGTTGCTGTCTATGTAGTAAGAGCCAGGGCTGTCTGCGTAGTAAGAGCCAGAGTTCTTTTTTCATACCGAAAATAAACCTGTGTATGGTGGTACATAAACAAGAGCACGTGTGCATATATGCACACACATATATATCCTGTCTATGTTATACATATCCCATCTGTGGAATGCGAAGTGAATATACTGTTCAAATATATATAATAAAAAATAGTATTCCTTTAATATCTTGTTCAGAATGTTGATTTTAATCTCTTGGAAAAAGTACAATACGCTTATATGTATTTTAGAATAGTTTATTGTTTTCTGGTGGTTTTTTTATGCCCACAGTGTCATAATATTTTTCTTCTTTAAGATGCACATTCTAATGTCATTTAAAGGCGCATGGTGTGGCCCTAACTGATGTGTTTAATAACTATCATCTGTGTCCTTCTGACTAATAAATAGTTCTGTTTCCTGCTGTCAAAAATTGAAGTGAAATGCATGTGCATCAGAGAAAGAGAAAAATCAAATTCGTCCCTCCTCAGACAATCAATCAAAAGTGACAGGCCCTTTAACATACAATTTGTAGGGCACTGTAGTTTTAAAATGGGAACTGTCTGTAACATGTAGCTAGAAGCCTTTGTGGCTTTAACATTTGACAAAAGCACATCCACCGAGTGGAAGAACAAGGCAATATATAGTTTGAGAGACTTTAGGAAAATGCTTTCTCCTCCAGCAGCATGTCTCGCTCTAAACCTAGACATCGTAATAAGATGCCACATTTGTACATCTGTGTCCAAAATGTGGCATTTTATATTGCATTTATCCAGTATTTGGTTTCTTGAGACTCACTGCTGTTGCCCCTGACATGTTTTTTCCACATTTAAAACAAACTGTCTGCATTTGACAACATGACTAATTCATGATGTGTGGCAGCTGATTCCTTTAAAATACATCTTGCAAATATTTCTGTTAAATGCCAGAAAAAATACAGCATGTGAAAATATAGTGACATAAGATATTGACTTTAATTTGAATTACAAAAAGAATCTGATAATTTAAGCCAACAGTTCTCTTGATTTTGATGTGTTTTAAGCAGAAATTAGAATTTATATTACATGGTGTCAGAAAGCTCTTAGCATTTATAAATGCTCACTCCTGCAAGTTAAAAATCCTGGTTCATAATTCCCACTCTGGGTCTTGTGAGGCACTTTTCAATCATTTCTCTCTGCTAATTTTGGTGTCACCCTCATTTCTTTTTAAAAGATTCATTTTGAGCAAATTTGTAAATGGCCCTGATGTGTTCTACAATTTAGTCAATTACTGTTTCAGCCTGCAAGCCTCCTGGGAAACGGAACATACATGGCCTGAAGGTACGAATTTCAATAATTGTTTCAGTAAAGTTAGATGGATTTGTAATGCTGTGTTCCACTTATTGAAATGTCAAATAAAACTGCACTTTCTTGAGCTCTGACAAGCAGATTTTTTTTTAATTTTTTTTTGTTGTTGTGAGGGTGGGAGAAGGATTCATCTGCTGGGTGTTGGCTGTGATGTCTGTATATACAGTTTTATTAAAAATGGAATTGCCTTTCTTCTTGTTTTTAACCTCTCTTAATAAGGTTGCTAAATCTTAATGTTCAGTTTATCAACTAATGTCTACTACTACTTCAAAGAGTTTAAAAAGCCTGCCCGTATTCATTTGATTTCAGTAATTTATCTAAGTGTGGAAGGCACTGCAATGAAATTCTTTTAGGTTATTTGATTCATTCAGGTATGCTTATTGCTTCTGTAATCATACCCATTTTGAAATGCAGAAGACTAAAAATGTATTAAATGATTGTTTAGTTTTTAAAACAGTAATAAATGGTGGACACATCGTCTCTTTTTCTGTATTGTTTAACTAAGTGTTGAAGATGTGAAGATAGTATATTGTAGTCCGTGAATTATATAGCCTGCTAACCTACATACAGGCGAGACCTCAACCATCGGCATGCCTAGCAACAAGCTAATTAACCTTCATAGTGAAATGAGAAATTCGTGGCAAATTACAGGTTAATTAGAATAGTGTCCTCTGAACACAAACGACTGATAAAGATCCTTTCGCTGCCTGCAGGTAAATACGCGAGCAGGGTCTGCTAATAATAGCAGTTCGGCAGTTTCGGATTCCCTTCCAAGCAATAGGTAAGAGTCAAGAACGGGAGCATATGTTTTGTTTTATTTTCTTTCATTAAAACAAAATGGAACCTTGTGTGTGTTAGTTACCAACGATAAGCTTGATGCTGAATAACTTTTCCAATATGACTACTGGGCATGCGGGAGTGAAGCGGGGAAGACAAAATTATCTTGAGCCGTGGATCTTATTAGACTCATGCTGCTGGTTCTTCAGAAGTATTTTCTGCCGAAAAAAATAAGTCTTTGCTGGGTTATTTCAGATGGCTTTGTCCTTTATAAAGCATTGAAATACCGCTTATGGGTGAGCTAATTTGTTTTAGTTGATCTAATAATCACTGTCTATGGCAAGATCTGCATGTTCAGGTCTTCGTTGCTTATCTCATTCCAGGATTCTCTGATTTCAAAATTTGGTACCCAGTTCAGTAGGTTTATTATTGTGGGGTACAATTTTTGAAAAATCTGAACAGCTTAGGTGCCATGCTTCGTACAGTTTCAGCAAAGTTTTGGAGTCCATCTTGCTTACCTTTCTTTTTAGATTCCAGTCCTAATTTCAAACTCCATATTAAGATCTTAAAAAGCAAGAGAACTCTTTCTCTTTTTTTCCTAAAGATCTGTTTTTAAATACTGGAGCATAAACTCCCTTTCATTACAATGAACTGTTACCGCAAGTCATTATACTCAATACTGATGTTAAAACAAACAAACAAAAAACCCACAAAACCCCCTTGTGTGATCTTAAAAAGAAGTAGGGAAAGTCTGACTCCATCTTCTTCATATGAGAGCATATTTGAAATGTGGGAATAGGAATCTCTAGAGGTTCCTTTCAACCTAAATTATTCTATTATTCTAATAAGCGTATAATATTACATTTATCCATGCATCAGCATGCTGCTCCCTTTTCTCTCCGAGAGTATTTTGAAAAAAATTGACAGAAATGAACATGATCAAAGACACAGTCATACCGCATGAAGCGTGCTCAGTCAGTGGAGTGTCGGTACCCGTTCTGGCAGACACCGCTGCAGTGGCGGGACTGTCCCGCAAACCCCGTCTCTGCATGGGGGGAGTGATGGGATGCGGTTACCCCTTGACGAGGAGGATGCCACCCCACGTGGCTGGCAGCGGTGCCGGAGTTGCGGTACAGTGGGTAGCCCCATTCAAGTACCACTAAAAACAGGTTTGATTTTTCCCTTTAGTGGCTTTGCTAATTGCAGAGATAAAAAAACAGAAAGCCAATACCCTGTGTCGGTCTCCTCTGGCAAAGTTTGCCCCCGTGCCTTGGGGGGGATTTGCTGTGTGTTCAGTGGGGAAGATCCTAGCCAAGAGTCTTTAAGGAAAATTAATCTGAATGTCTTTCTGAACTGCAGTCCTCCTCCTGATCTGTCATACCACTGAACTAAAAAAAGCTGCTTTCTGTCGCTGTTGTGCTTTGGCTTTCTGTACTTCCTGTACTTTGAGCTTGTTCTTAAAGTGCATTGAAAATGAGGCTTCTAGAAGATTCTTGTCACCTTATTTGGTGGTTAATTGCCATTCCTTTTCCGAAACCTTCTGCACCATGAGTTTTGTTTTTGAAGTAATTGAAAGTCTCTCTTTGTTTCATGTTCACAAATTGTTAGTCATGAAAGATGACAAGATCAACTTATGTTTCCTTGGAAAACTTAATTTTTCTTTAAAGTAGTCGTGGGAACAAGAGGCCTATTAAAGAACAAAGCCACCAAATAGGAAATCTGTGTTTTCACTGTTCTTGTTAATAATGATCTGTGATCAAGACACGTGCACATGCCTTTCAAGAATATATTATTTTGTACTTTTTTCTTTTTTTTTAACTTCAGTAATAAGAGCAGAATGTCGCTTTGAGATTAAGTTTTGTAGACGTACTTCTACCCAGGCAGTTTGTTGTGTTGAACGTACAAGGAACAGAGTTTGTCAGGGAAGGAGGTGAAGCAGTATTTTGTGAGCGGCTGGAAGTAGTTTAAAGCCATTGATAGTTTTACCTACAAAACACACCGAGCTGATAGTTGCGGTTTGTTAAAGTTCCTGTACTAGAAAAAAAATAACAGGGGTCTTTTTGCCTAATGTAAGACTACTGACACAGGAGTGGGTTCTTCTGAAGAAGCACAGGGACTGCCGCAGCAAGTTGACCTGGGATGGATGCGCGTGGCAGTCTGGACTCATTCCCTTCAATTTAGGCATGTCCCCGAGATGCCTAAAGCAGGAGTTGTAGTCACCTGCTCACCGTGCTCCAGTCTGCGGCCAGTTGAGGCAGTGGGGCATCATTGACGGCACACCCTTCTGCTGCAGATCTGTAGAGGTTATTCAGGGATAACACCTTAAGGGGTTTTAAACCAAGATAAGGCACCTGAAAACTAGATGGGAACCTTATTTTCCCGTTTTTTGAAATGCCTGGTGTGTGAGGGTATCTCTTTTTTATTCTTCTTTGAGCTGACAAACAATAGGTCATATCTCAAAGAGTAGTATAGTTGGGTATCTAAAAAAACTGGTTTGTAAAGGTGAAAAATGTATTTATTTTCTTAAACGTTCATTGCTTCTCCGTTTCTGCTGCCTGCAGTTTGAGGAGTAGCTATACTGGACATCAGTCAGCATTGCTAAAGTTTAAATCTATTCAGAATATGCAACCATGAACTTAACTTGCTGGCTTGTTGTTTCTTATGGTTTGTCTTTGTTTTATAGAGTGAAATGGCACAGTCATTAAAAATAATTGCCTCTTATTTTTTCAGCTTAAAAAAGTCTTCTGCGGAGCTGAAGAAAATACTTGCAAATGGGCAGGTAGGTGCACTGAATTGAATCTTGGCTACACGCACGTCTCATTACTGCCTAATACTGCAGTGATTGGCATACCACAAATAGGTGGAGAGATGCTTACTGCTCATTTAGTTGTAATGTGTTCTTTTAATACAGAACTGGAGGGACCATGAAAACCTTCATGATATGAATGAGTTATGCGTCCTAGTTTACTTTGATTGGCATAGCAATTTGCTTCCCATTTCTCAAAACGTGCTAATCAGATTTAGCTCTGAATAGATTGAAGTACCTCACACATGTTGCGCTGCTGCCACAATTTCAGGGAAGAAAGTTAATCAATTTTGAATAACTAAGTCAACTGCTCAGTTAGAATGACCTTCGTATTTTGTAGAGCAGTAGATAAGTAAATATTTAGCAGGTTCTTGCAAGGAACTATTCTGTACTATTTGGAATCACCTTATGTTGTAGCTTCTCAAAAAAAAAAAAAAAAGGCAACCCAAAGAAACCCCAACAAACTAAACCAAAAGAAACCCCCACAACCCCAAAGTTGTGGAAAGCTGCCTTGTTACTTTCTCTTCCTGTTCCAGGCATTCAGATTCTGGCAGCGAGAAGTGAAAGGTTTAATGGAACAATTGATGGACAAGGGGATGTCCTGGACATGCGGAGCAATCATTTCTTACCCATTTTGAGCTGAAAATGCGGGCAGGCTCGCAGTAGTGTAATGACATTAAATATACACCGTTAAATTAAACTACCTTAAAAGAATCCCGGATTCTTCAGCAGCAACATAAATATGTTTTAATGTTTGTCATAGTGAAAGCCCTTTGATAGCCTTGGAGGCAGGCACCTGTCCATTGCGATCAAGCTTGCCTATTAGGCTCTATTGACTGAGACATCTGTGTCACTGCAAATAAAAGACTCTTATTGATTTTCTTAACTGCTGTTCACTTCCCCTCCATGTTTCGAAGGCTGAAATCTTAATTATCTCAGATGCGTATTCAGTGCCTTCACACAATGACCTCTCCAAACCTCATTGGCATTTCATGAATCAAGTAGTTGTAGTTGAGCGTGTCAAGAAGATAAAGGCTGGTCTTCATGCTTGTCCTTCAGTATCACCTGTAACGTTGTGGTCTAATAGATGAGAGTGCCCCTCTAAAACGTGAGTTGAACAGCCCAGTGTTGCGGCCTTGCCTATTTGGCACTGAATCCTTTGAATACAGCTTGGAAATGTATTTTTAAGCTTGTCAGCATTCCTCATGTGCAGGCACAGTTTAATATTCACAGATTCCTACCAGCTAGATTTGTTAATGTTTCAAAATTAGACCTAAACAATGTGTTTCTCTGGATAACTTAAAATTACGGAAGTACCAGCAGCATGCTTCTGAACTTTTAAAATGAAGCTGATAATTACTGCAATATTACTCATTTTTTAAAAAGTAGAATTACTGAACATGAGTAGCCGTCTTTTTGTGATTTAGTCCATAAGCTGCATTTGCACTTTATTTGTTCTAAGTAATAGAAATTCGTATTTTGTGTCCCCTGCAATAGATTGTTACGGATTTCTTTCCTGTGTAGTAGAATTTTAGAAAGAGACAAAGAAACCAAAATTCTTATTATGATATTAAAAAATGTTACTTAAAGCCACTTAAAAAAAGAGAAAATTCAAAATAAGTTTTAATACTACCTTTTATTCACCCTAGGCTGATAGGAATTACACTGCTTTCTGTCGAGAGAAAATGCTGTTCATTATACTGCATTCTGTTCTGCAAAATTTGGTCACAGATCTGTAACTGGAAATAGGTTTCTAGTTGTAACTTTAACTTTTCCCCCTTTTGGGGGATTAAGTCACACTTATCGTTACTTAAATATGGCTTGGGTTATTATTTTTTATTATTTTTTTGGCAGTTTACGCTTTCAGGCATTCATAATGATATTCCTCTAGTAGTTTCCATTTAGGTTTAATAAGGAATTCATATTAATCATTAAAAGAAGGGGACATGATTCTTCAACATAATCAAATATTGACAGGTTAGAAATAGCTTTCTGCCTAGGTTCATTGATATAGGTGATGTGATATAAATATTTATTTCTTTTCTGTCACTCAGAGTAAATGCCACCAATTGATTCAGCATTGATATAGTGTCAACAGTTCATAAGAAACATTTGACTGGCTTGTGTTTTCCGATTAGTCTCTGCTCTATAAAGTGGGATTTACTAAATCTCTTCAATTGTCTGCTCATAGAGTGTGACTGCTTTCTGAAACCATTATTGCTTCGATTCGTAAAGCAAAGGTATGGCTATAGGACTTTGCCTCTGTCAGGCCTCTACATATAAAATAAGGATTAATTGAGCATTTTGTTTTTAATGATTTACAAGAGATAGACACTGATTTCTTTCAAAAGGAGCAGGTATAAGCAAGGGATGTTTTGTTTGCTGATCCGTAATTGAAGTCTGTTACGCTTATTCATTAATTCTGTTAATATTGGCATCCAATCAAACTTGGTTTTGCAGGTTTAATATTCCAGTCCTTACTGTCGAGTTCATTGTTATTATGTTATCATTTTATGATTGAGAATCCAGTTTTCCCAGTAAAATAAATAAATCACCACATGTTTTTGGCACCTTTATTTGAGCCAGTAAATCACACTTTATCTCTCTATCCGTTGCTGGCAGATACTCGCTCCATGTCAGTCTTCTGCTTTCACCCTGGGTTTCTGGGTGCTCTTTGTGCACGGAGACGAGGAATGGAGCTGGGCTGGCGGTGGGCGCGAGCAGCGCAGCATCGCAGTCCTGTCACTGGCTTCTAGGGAATGGCGTGAAGAAAATACTCTCCTTTACCAGTTAGCAAAAAGCAGGAGAAAAGAGAATCGCTTTATGTCTCTGGTTCTGCTCAATTTGTTGCTTACAACTTGTGTAACTACAAAAAATTCTTCTTTTTTCCCCCCAAGAAGCAAAGACACAAGTATGTTCATGGCTTTGTGCATTCGTTTGATTTCTCTTAAGAGTTTTGTTTAAAAGAACATTGCTGGGAATATGAGAAAGAGATGTTTGTTGTTACCTCAAAGACTGGAGAATTAAAGTTCTCTGGCGTAGAAGAGCCGAACTCCTTAAGCACAGTGTGTGCTTTAAATTAATGAGTCTGAGAGAAAGTCTTTTCAGTGCAAGGGATCCCATATAGATTCTTTACATATTTTTAAACCCGTTCATGAATTATTGTTCCTCATGAGGTGTCTCTTTTCCCCCCTCTTTATTTGCATTTTCTGATTGATGCAATAAGCAAGATAGTTTTCAGTAATAAAATAAATTTTGATTTTCATCATAAACCTTGATACTTGAATGGGCCATTTCATACCCTTTTAAGATATCTGGCCCAGGTTTAACTAGAAATTGGTAATAACCTAGAGTCAAGTTCTGCTTTGAGGTATTTCTTGTCTTTTTATTTTTTTTTTCCCCTCAGAACTCTTTTTTCCTCAGAATTTTTCTCAAACCACGCGTTTCTTCCAGTGAGTTATTTCCTGTGAGAAACAAGCAGGCTTTTTATTCACGTAGTGAAAGGCAAGAACACAAATTTTGGAGTTCATAATTTCTGTCCTTAAAACGTATTATTTTAAATCAATCAAATATTCTGCTTTCTGTTGGTAGGATGTGCTGAGTATTGACTCTTTAGGGCATTGCAGCTTGTTACCATCACTTACTTGTTCCAGTTGAAGCCAGGGGCAAAGTTCCTCTTATCTCCACTGTCATCACACGAGAGGGGATGCTTAAACAGGGCTTAGTGACGGAAGGGCACGTGTCCCCACTGAATTTTAAAAGCCGTCTCAGAAGTTGGATAAATACATAGTTGGCTTATGGCGAGCTCTGCGCGGCTCTCACCGTGCTGCTCGAGGTACTCGAAATCGCTAATTTGGAGCTTACGTGATCTCTAATCACATCAGCGATAGCAGGCCAGGCATATCGTTAGGGGCTTTTTGATGCCTTTAACACACAAAAATGACAGTCTTTAAGCAGCCATGCCAACTCATGTGAAATGTTTAACTTGGTATCCCATAAAATATAAATAGCTACTACAAATGAGTTAATGTTTCCTAGGAAAATATCTTTGAAACATGAGATTTGCCCAATCGTTTACTACTTGCGGGGATCAGACAATGGGGACATCCTTTTGGAATAGAAAATGCATACAGCCCAGAATTTCTTCTGATAAAAATATTTATTTTCAAGTATACACGTGCATTGCAAAAATGTGTTTAGTGATATTTTATTTTTTTTTAATAGGTGGTTTAGCTGGAAAATCAGTATAACTGTATTTGTGCAGGAGAAGGTTGGACTGTAGTTTTACATTTGAATTGCTCATTCAGCAATATAATAAGCTTTTATAAAAGCCTTATGAGCAAGATTCCAAATTCCAGCATTTGCAATGTACAGTGCTGTATCAGGCTTCTGCTTGAATATCTGAGGATATTGTCCTGTCTGGAGAGTTGTCCCAGTGAACAGGAAGATTGAGGCAAGCAAAATTAGTTGTGTATTTCAAGGAAAATTATTTTTATTGGTTAGCAATTCAAGACTATTTATTTCCAAAGATTTGCTTTAGTTAAAAGGCATATAAATGGAGCACTATGAAGCAGTTCTGCTGACAGAACTGTCACTCAATTAGTATCAATTATGCCGATTCCAGAATAAATCAGAAACTTTTCTAGCCATACTTAAGATGACGGTTTTCTGTTGGATTGTTTCCATTCACCTCCAACTTTGGCTTTGGTTATGTGCTGTTCTGGAGACCCTTTTCCTATCAGTATCTGTGACCTGACCCTCTTGAGCTATATTATATCATTCCATTTTGACACCTTTTATCAAACTTTAATGAAATGACCCAGGCAAACAAATTGTCATTAAACTTTCCATCACTTTGTCCCTTGGTATCGTCTTTTATAAATTGGACAGCAAATGTTGTATTGATCTTCTCGTTCTTGCAGCTGAACTTGAAATGACCCAGACTGCTTGTTGTTTATGGCCTAGAGTTGCTTTTCCTTGACATTTCCATCCACAGCATGACATCTCTTTTGTTTTTCTTTCTTTCTTGTGGAGATGAATGAACAAGACATACAGTATCGAGACATCCTCGGTCACGGCAATGGAGGCACAGTCTACAAGTGAGTGTTGAATTTCACTTAAAATTTTTTAAAATAAGATTTAACAGTGCTCTTTTTTCTTTTTTTTTTCCCCCCGCCTTCATATTTGTATCGAGATGTAGGTGGGCCGTTGCTGCTATGCAGAAAAGATTATAAAATACATTCTTAATATAAACTTTTTAAGAATTCTGTTTACATATTTACAAGGTATCTGCTCTCGGGTGCCGTGGGGTTGGTGCATTTTTATTATCTTTTTAAGACTTAGCTTTGAATCCCTCCTGGGTAACAAGTTAATGGTTCACAAGTGGAACTTGAAATGTCCTGAAGCGTAATGAATTGCCTTCAGTATCTGCAATGCCATTATTCTTGCTGGCTCACCACGCCCTTTGCTAGCCCAGGACTGAGAATGCCACCGGTGGGATGCGATGACACCATTGCTCTGCCTTTCTCTAGCGATTCAAAATTAGTAAATACCCCTTTCACTGTTGCAGTGACTTCCCTCCCTTACGAGCAGCTTCACGCACAAGCTGATGAATATATTAAATGATAAACTCCCCCAAATTTTGGTAGTGAAGCTTATACCCTGCAGCCAGTATTAATTTTAATATTGTAAAGATTATAATAGCAGAGATATAGTTTTCTCGACAGGAAAGTCTTTCTCATGCATAGTGCAAAGTTTAAACTACATAATGTAATATCTGGTACTTAATAGTCTGCAGTGGTGTATGAAAAATATTCCAGTAGGAATTAAGAAATCCATACTTTGTAAGAAAGCCCTGAGGGAGTAATAAAGGTTTCCTCCAGAGAGCTATTTACCATATACAGTAACCCAGCATCCCATTATGATTTTGTTTATACCTTACACATTTTAACTTTGATATTAACATTTTTTTTAAAATGTTTTAAAAGCTACGGTGCATTTACTTTAGTTTCTAATTGGCTGCCAACATTGCAAAACGACTCTCCTTGCAGAAGGTTTCATGAAAATGGACTTCCCAAACCTTAAAGGAACAAATCCAGTCTTTGAATGGACTCTTCAGAAATCAGGTTAGCTTTGTAGATGCAACGTAGTTCAGAAATCTCATTGATGTCCACTTGTAAAAAGATATTCCTAGACCAAGGAACTTGCAGGAACAGCCGTGTTTTCTTACTTTATAAGAAAGGTTTGAGAGAGAGTGTTGAACTTTACGACTCGGTCAGTGAGTTCTTGATGTTTTCTGATTTAGAGAAGGTTGCTATTGATGGAGGCTCCGGGAGTGGAAGGGACTTGAGGCACAGTTAGGGACAAGGAGTATGCCACAAAGCGAGGGAACCCACATGTGTCGTTGTTAGCCAGTTCTGGGTCATTTGTTTTAGACTAGTAGCTGAAATAAGGAGCTTGCAGTGCGAAATCATGAATGGCCATTCCAGGTCATACCAAAAGTCTCTCCCCTTCGTCCTGTCTCTAATAGTGGCCAAAGTCTAAGGAATGCAAACCAAGGCAAGTGAACATGTGCTTCGCTATGGTTTTTGCACTGAGGGTCTGTTGACCTTCATGTCTGTTTGTCAACTTGTGTCTGTCCGACTCACACAGAACAGCTCTATGCTGCGATTGCTGCATGTGCTGAGTGCGTACAGTGGTACAGTGCCTTTAGGTGCAGAATGTGGTGTAAAAATATCTCACTCTATTATAATGTTGCCACGTGCATGGTATGTATTTCACATTTTGTAAAATTAATACGGGAAATTTGGATAAAAAGCTATGCAAAGCCAAACTGGCACTTTTTGACTTCTTTTTGTATTTCTGAAAGGTCATACAGTTAGATGCCTGCTCTTTGTTTACTGTTTTTACAAACGTGTTTTTCTCTTGTGGTGAATACTACCTTAGTAAGAGTCTGCAGGCGCGATGAAGGAACTGAGATGCGAACACTCAAGGCGTGGCAGATAATAGCGCAGGAGGGAATGCGTAACACTTCTGGCCCTTCTGCGTTGACTTGCTGCATTGTGTGGGTTGATGCTGTGATCTGCTTCGTTAAGTGGTTGAGTGTTGCATTTGCCTGCGATTTGGGAAAGCAAAAAATTTTACCTTTAAAATCACGAGCCCTCTTTTGTATCAGGGAACTATTTCTTTCTTTCTTTTTCCTTTTTATTGCATTCATATTTTAAATTAGCAGTTGCAGTGACTTCACAGTATTTTGTCCAGCGCGGGTGTCACTCTGCACCGCTCCAGGGAATGTGCACCATTTTTATGTGGGGATGTTTAACACATTCCTGAAGTTTGACTTTCTCTGCAATGCAAATAATAGCAGGATACAAATATGAAATACGGTTTTCTCCCAAAACTGGCTTCGAAGCTATGCGTTCCTCTTAGATGTTCCCGAATTTGTTTTCTGGTGCGTTGGATTGAAGAGTTGTACCACTTCACTCTTTCATCCCTGAAGAGCTGCTGGTTGCTGTTGTTGCAGGGAGTTGGCAGTTACGGCATCGTGGTGATGCACTTTGGACAAAGCACAGATAGACCCTCCTACCTTGGAACAATCACCCCTTCGTAAAAGGGAGCCTGTTCTCCCTCGCCAAAGGAGCATCTGTGCTCCACAAGCCAATA
Source organism: Pluvialis apricaria (assembly GCA_017639485.1). NCBI lineage: Eukaryota > Metazoa > Chordata > Aves > Charadriiformes > Charadriidae > Pluvialis > Pluvialis apricaria. Next base: position 1,638,893 of record CM030015.1, read on the forward strand.
AGAAATTGCAAAATGGAATACTTACAGGTAGCTGGATTGCGCTAGTCATAGATAGCAGCCCACATATATTTTATTCCAGTAAATCAATGAGCGTTTGTCAAATAAAATTAATTGCAAACGTTTGGCTGTTTTCCTCTTCCAGCATTCCATGCTGTCGGTTTGTTTCAGAAGAGGCTGTGTGTAGTATTGATCTGAATGTAAAGAACGAGCGTGTCTATGTGGTATCTCCTTTTCTTTCTTTCTAGCTCTTTATACTAAGTCATATCCATTATGGCAATGATATATTATCAGCATTCAGCAAACAAGATAGCGTGTCGCAGGTCGCTGAGCAAAAATTTTCAGCCTCTCTTTCCATGTGAATTAACTACTATTGAAATAGTTTATTGAGATTGAAGTATTGATCACTTTTCATGCTAACCTTGGCTTAAGGGGGGAGAGGGGAGGTGGTTTTGTTCTCTTCGGAAGACGCTATGTTTAGTTAGAAAATGTATTTCATTTATTTGGGTTCTTTACAGCTGCAACTGTTTTATTGCTTGGAGAAGAGGTATCTTAGCTTTATTTTTATGACAGTATAATTATACTTTAGAAATACACTTGATTACTGTGTGTAGCAAAATTGTTCCAGTATATTGGTTTGGCCAATATTGCTATACAAACAACTTTTCAGTCAATTGAGTCTGGTAAAAAATCAATACTTTATAGCAATATTTCTAGTGAGAACTTGCTGAATCTAAATGTTTTTCCTGTTCTAAAAAGAAGGGATTTTATGGTTGTTTGACATCCTATTTTTCCCCTATCTTTTGATATGCTATTTTCTTAATTAAGGAATGATAGAGTTAGATATGGCAAAACCAGTTAATTATTCTTGCTTTCTGATTGCTTCTATTTAAAAAAAAAAAAAGTAAGATGATGTGAATAATCCCAAACTGTTTATTCAAAAAGTGTCTTTGAATATACAATCAATCAGAAAGCAAGAACTCTTCCACTGGTGTATAGCGGGCAGCATGTACCCTGTCTTGAGTAAAGATTATCAAGTAAGTGTTGAAATCTTCTTTAACACACCCCAAAGGTACCCTAGTGTCTTTCTCTCCTGTTTGCCACTTGTGGGTAGTTTACCTCATTAGCTGCGAGTTCCACTTTCTGTGGAGTATTATAAGTCTAATTCTATGAATTTTTGGAAACTCTCAGCTGCCAATATTTTGTGGAGATGTGCACCTTTCCTGACAAGAGAACCCTAAGACTGTGACACTGGTAGGTGTGTGACCTTCCAGCTCTGCAACAGGCTTTCTAATTTTTGATGAACTATTTTACAGAAGCTGGTAGGATGGAGAACGCACGGTTTGGGCTGCTTCACAGCACAAGAAAATACCTGTGTATCAGCACATCTATGGTATTTACTTAAATTGGTTTTTTTGGGAAAAAATTATTCACTGATAGGTACAAAAGACATTTAAAGTCTGTGCTTCTGTGCTGCCTCTTTTAGCTCCATAACCGGCTGCAGAGCTCTGAGAGACTGTTTTGGTAAGACTGTTCCTTTTTACTTCAGTGAAAGAAGGTTAACGTTTTGGTTTGTAATGGGATGTATACCCTCTGCCTGCCAGTCTCAGGAGCAGCTACGTTAAATTATTTAGACCTAAAATCCTTAGCTGTGTGTATTTTTAACCTAAATGTTACAAAGTAGAGGTATTTATCTCTAGCAAATAATTACTCTGTGAAATCTCTCTCACGTGGCATATCTAAATTATCACTATTTCCTTCACTTACATACAAGCAAAAAGAGTATTTTTCTCTTATTTCATGTTTTCTCGTTTTTGCTTTGCAGTTGTAGCTAATGAGAAGCGAGATGTTCAAGGAACTCTGTTTAGGGGATGGTAGTGTCTTCTGTGTGCCTGGGATGTTTTTAAAGTGTGTATTGTGTATGGTTTGTAAATCTTTGGATTCTGTTAGAGGAGTCTTCAGCAGCAGCAAGCTATAACACTCTGTATCCTGAAATAAACATAAAGTCCCAATGATGCCGTAATTAATTTGTGAAGTTACCTAGAATCTGGGAGAGAGGGGAGGAGAGGGAGAATCGGTTATCATCTTTGCAAAACGCTGTTAAACCAGACGGCTTCACTTTAAGTTGAGTAATTGAGAGAGAAGAGGCTGGTGATGATGTACCGCCCAGAAGAATTGTATAGCTAGGGAAAATGCGGATAAATGTGGAAGCTTAATTTGTTTGAGCAATTTACTTGAGCAATTCGGCTGTTCGCTTGAGTTGTACATTCCAGCATATGCCTGTTTCTTTAGTCTCTATCTCAGCCAACCTTGGGGTGCCCCATTAGCACATTATACATAACGCATGGCAAGACAGCTGGAAAGTTGCTCTCTCTTGCAAGGCAGCCTGCAAACTGTGCCTTGCGAGTGCATTGCAGATCTCTAACATTCGCGGGGAAAAGTGTCAGTTCTGGAGTGAGGAAGCTGGAGGAGATTTAGCTGTGCTAGAGAGTAAGGGAAGTGGAGGTGGTTTAGCTCCGTTTGCTGGAGTGATGGTGGCCAGAGTTCATCATTGCCTTGAGGAGCTTTTGCTCAGCGAGGTTTGCTCCTCCTGGCTTGTCCTGTGGCTTCTAACGCAGAACGCTGCTGCTGTTGTCATGAAGGAGCTCCTTCAAGAGGGTCTCTATAGTCCCAGTTTGTTCTTTAAAAGTGGTGAATATCATGCACCAAAAATACTGTGGGAAGCCAGTGTAAATCTAAGCAGAGCTGTTGCTCTCTTCCGTTCATTCGTTTCTGGTTTTCTGGATGAATATGCAATACAATAATAATAAGTTGCCCCTCTTCAAAATCCTTCCATTCACAGATTATTTTGGCCCTTTGCGAGGGAAGCTAGTGTCGTCCTCCGCACCTGGCAGAGGGTGAATGGAGACAGAGAGGGAAATGATTTTCCCGAGGTAGCAAAGCGGGGACAGGCGCAGTGCGGAGCCCATCTCTGCGCGTTCCCAGCCCGCAGCGCTGCCAGTGGCCCAGGCGGCTTCACTGGTGGTGAACTTCCCAAGGGAGGTTCTCACTATGTTTTGTACGCGTTGCTTATCCCAGCCTGGGGCATGGTGCAGCTCTGAAAAAAGGAAGTACGGGCAGGTTCGGTGTTTTCTTTGGCGTTAAAACAGATCTGAGGCTGTGTGAAGTCTGAAAATCACGTCTCTGTGCATTCTTGTGTTACAATTGTGGAGGCTTTTTCCTTTATTTCCTTTCCCAGACTACATTCGTTTTCTATTTCTCTTGTTTTGTTTTATTTTTAGGCACACTGAGAAGCATTGGAACAATAATAGCTGGACTAAGTTAGAAATACCCCACCAAATTTCTGCATGTTATCATTGCAGTTTAAACAAGACTGACCAGTGATTGCTGTTCACTTGTTTCTTTTGACCCCGGCTATCACTTGCCTGCCTCATAAAATCTGTTATGCACAAAAGTGCATAAAATGAAGATAAAGTACCTCCTTCAAGTCTGACAAAAACCATTCCTTTGCAGAATGGTAGCTGCAGTGAAAGTAAATAAATGAATGGACAGCAATCACAGCCTAGTTGATGAAACTGTTCAATTAAAGCACAGGCATTTACATGGTGTAATTTTCCTAAATTGCCAATGAGCCCCTTTAGACACAACCAGTGTTCAAATTGATTTCAGCATTGATTTTGGCTGAAGCTGATAAATTTCTGCTTGTTAGTTAAAGTAATTTTGCAGAAGACTTTGTACTGCAGTATTGAAGTGTTCATTTAGCTGATGGTTAAAAGAGGAGTTATTTACAGAGGGTTCTACTGTTGTTCTGAGATGGGACAATTCCCCGGTCATCTTTTTACTTTTAATTTTTAAGCTTCAGTATACAATCAATAGGTTATTGAAACTGATTAAAATGTATCCAGCCAGCTGCCTATGGCTGTTTAATTAGAAACTGGATGATTCTTAAATTAAAGTTGTTTTGTTTGCATTGTATGCCCGTGGCTTAGAAGATTAAACAAATAGTAATCCCGAAAATTTGAGTTTGTGCGTGTTGCCAGTGAGGGAGGTGGTACGTGAGCATTGCACAGCTTGCTTTGCAGCTCGCCCCGACGTGGGCGGTATCATCTGTTTCTTGGTTACAAATAACACTCCATGTAGTAGAGAATTGGTGGAATTTGCCACAGCCGAGCTATGCCAAGCTTACAGGCGCTGACTCTTCCCTCACGTAGAATGCTTTTTTTAAAGAATGCTTTTGCTCATAGAGGCGAATGTGAGATGATAAGGGGCAGAAGAACGTGGATTTACGTAGGAATCCTGCTTTGCCATTGTGCTGCCAGTGTTGTGTTTCCAGGTCTCTCCTTAATCTCTGTCTCTGTGAAGAACAGGGGATGTAACAACACCGGTGAGGTTGATGTTGATTTTTCCATTTCTTTTCACCCCAGATTCTTTGAAAGTGCTTATTCAAGGTGGTAAAAATTAATGGCTCAGATATCCACTGGTCATCATAAGGATTAGCCACCCATACCCAGTATAACCACCTTCCCTCTGCATCACCGCAGCTGTTTCCATGATGGCAAAGAGCGGCACAAGAGAAGCGATGCAAAAATTGTTTCTAGGGTGTCTCAGTGCAATCCAGTAGTGATTGAGCAGTATAACTAACCGCATGGTGTTTACGCTTCCAGCCTGCTCCTGGGGAAGAGCAAGCTTTCTACTTGAAACTGGACCATGATTAGAAGAAAACTCTCGGGTACTGCAGTAAATACCTAGAAAACTTTTGCTTCTTGGCACAGTTCTCTTTTCTACTACTGGCCATTACTGAATTACTGAACAGCTCTGTTTGTCCGTGATATTTGATATGCTGTGAGTGTCCTGAACACCTCTCTTGTGAACAAGTGGTTTGATAACGCAGAAAATCCAGCTTTAGGTGTCCTTATGGCGAGATGTAAGCATCTAAATTGCCATCGCCGTACGATGTGACGTACTTTGGGGCTCACTCTGTTGCTTCGAATTTCTTCCAAAAATTGTGATGGGTTTAGTTTGTACTGGCAGGCTCTGCGCTGTGTCGGATAATGCCTTTCCGTGTCAGTCTAAGCTTATGACTGCTCTGCGGTCTTTTGTCCTTTCAGCTAGTGCAAAGCCAGCAGCTGAAATACATTACCGTGTCTGCACCTCGTCTGGGCTGGTCCTGTGGTACTGAGTGACCCAGTACTGGTGATGGTGGCACCACAGCCTCCTCAAGCAGTGTCAAGGCAAAGCCGTCTCCCTCTTTTAGTCCTTTCTGTCTGTACAGATCTCTCTAAGGTACGGGCACTGGATTGCAATGGGATGGGTGCAAGAAGAGAGACTTGTAATCCAATTTTCAAAGGATGACCCTGCATGTTTGGCTGCAGTGGAAAAGGAAGACTGATATAAGTGGTAACAGATGGAAATAGTGGTAGGTTCCAGCATAAAAGAGGTGAGGGATTCATTCTGCTGTGCTTAGGCTTGGATGCCAAAACCGCCTCTTTCCCACAGAGATGGGTTAAGTGAGACATTTTGCTCCTCGGCATTTTCTTTATGCAGCTTCTAGTGCCAATTTTGCTCTTTTGAAAAGTTTAAAATTTAGATACAAGTATTTTTTGTTTGTTTTCTAGTTCAACAACAAATCATTTTGCAATCAGTACTCAAGCATCTGTAATGGGATTTTAGATAGAGGGGAGGTTGGCATAGATTGCTGTTTGAACTAGCACAGCCCCCATAAAAGCTCCTTTTTACAACTGCTGTGCACTTTGGATTTCCTGTTTTAACAGCCAGAGAGTCAGGCTAATGTGTTTGTCTATTGCAGAAGGCAACAACTGTCAAAGTGTTTATTTCCTAGAAACAATTTGAATCTGTTTCTTTAGATGGCCATCTGAGTACGTGACAATTCTATCATTAGATTGCCAGAGTCTCTCCAGGAACGCGACAGACAGTGGCAGTACTAGGAAAAAAAAAGGGAGGGGGGGAGAAGAAAAAATTAACAGTAAACCAAATCTGTGGGTGATTTGCTGCATATAGGTTGCAGCTGGTGACTGGCGTGTCATTCTGCAATGCATAACACTTAGAGAATTGTATTCATCTTGCGCGACACTGACACAGTCGTTTTGCTCTAGGTTATTTCTCACAGAGCAGGAAAATGTTCAGTTTGACTTCACTCAGTGCCCTTACATCTGAAGGTGCTGCTTGCTAGCAGCATAGCTTTTTGTGTTAAGTTTTTAACTCAAATAAGAAACGTAGGGCTTCTGCGTGTATGTTCATTTCTGTTCGGAAATACTCTGCCTCAGTCCCAGACGCCTTCCGTGCGCGTTAGTCTGTGCGTAGAGTGAGGAGGATGTCTGGAGGGCTTCCTCTGCAGTTCATCGGCGCAGTGCTCCAGGTGAGCTGGTACAGGTGTGGGGAAACGCGACAGTATTTGCGATTCTTGTCAAGGAAATGATGTCTTGATGTTTTTAGCGGGTGTGTATAATGAATTCACACCAAGGTGTGAAGCAGAAGGAAATGTATCTGGGAGAAAGAACCTGAAATATTTGCTTTTATTTTCACTTTGCGGCCTCAAGTCGCCACCTCAGGCAGTTCAGATTGGACGTGAGGAGAAACCTCTTTGCAAGTAAGATGGTGCAGCACTGTAACAGGGCATGAGAGAGGCAGGGGGAGCACCATCCGTGGGGCACAGAGCTGCACAAAGCTAAGGCTGAGCTTATCCACTGCTACAGCCCCGCTTCAAGAGGGAGGTTGGATTAGATGGTGCGCAGAGGTCCCTTTCAACCACCTTGTCACCGGCTGAAAGCACTGTCCAGCAGAATGCCACACCAACGCTGTGTGTGAGCCAGTAAAGCTACAGCAGAGCTGAGTTTGTGGCGTTAGCCGTAAGTTTCTCTGGTACCTCAAGCAGAGGGGAGCATTGCATCCCTGCGTCCTGCAGTCGCATCACTGATGTAACGGTACTGTCAGTATATCATTTTGGCATATTTGCTGATGTTAGTTATATTTCTAGGAAGGGAAGGGACTGACTCATTGGCATAGCAGACAGGTCATGGCTTTCCCTTGAATCATTTGGTCTTGCCAAGGAATATCTTATTGATTAGAAATTGTTTCCGTGGCTATTGGGGGAAAAATAGAAAAATATATCCTGGTGACCAGAAGGAACAGATGGGAAGCAGGATCTTCTGCGGGGCAGGCTGCTGCAGGCTTCTTCAGTGCTTTTTTGCAGCAGCATGATATAATAATTGTAATGAATTTTTGCTTGTAGGAAGAGGCTGCATTTATTTTAATCTTTCAGAAACTAGCAAACTTAGTTTGTAGTAAAAGATATCATACATGTTAGCAAAAGCTGTTTGAGAAAGCTCAGGGATCTTTGCGTACTAAGTCCATGCTTTTGACGTGACCATCCTTCAGTCACTTGTATGTGGGCAAATGCTTTACAACTAAAAATGAGAAAACAAATTGAAAATTGCTGTTTCTCTTGAGTGCCTGCATGTTGAAACCTGAAGTTAATTCTTTGCTTGCCCTGGAAGAAATTATACCACAGTCACAGCAAGTAATGCAGCTCCCCACTGTGCTTTTAGGTAAAATTTCTCACAGGGAGAATATAAAATTGTGAGTCTTAGCAAGTTGAAAGAGGGAGAAAATTTTTGTTTCACATCTAAGCTATTTATTAAGAAGCTTGTGCATGTTCTGTTTGGTTGGTTTTGTTTGTTTCACTTTTGAACTAAGTGAGTAGAAACTCACTATATTCAGTGTATTAATTTTTTTAGCATTAAATATTAGGACTATGGGCTGTGGTTTATTCTATAAAGAGGATTCAGCAAAAGCATCTTGCATTTCTCCTCTGGTTTTCTTTGCAGTAGACCTCAGGAAGAACAAAGCAGGCAATGTGAAATTCAGTTACCTTTTTCTTTTTAAAACAGAAGCCAGCTGCTTCTGACGCTTTCATTTTTTAATTTGCTTGCCTGTAGAAACACATCTTATATATGGAGGGAGAGATGCTGAGGAGTTGGCAGTTCCCCCAAAGCCCTATTCTAGTTTTCCATGATATTGATTTTTATTTTCTGGAACACAAGGGATGCACACGCAGTACTCCGCAGTCCATCAGAAGTTTTTCCGGCTTAGCTGGAGGGCTTTGTTCAAGCAGAGCGCACGCTTGCTCGCACCGTCTTTCTTATTCCCCCGAATAACCCAGCTTTTGCCAGGCAGCTGGGCAAGCTGCCTCTGCAGCGCTCCCGGAGGGGCACTCTCCGTTTTCAGAGTAGAGGAGACAAAGTTATGCTAAAGGACTTGGCTTGCATGGGTCCCTTCAGGGCTTTAAATGTCTAGGGATATGGTTAATAGTCAAGGTTAATAAAATATTTGGCACAACTGTGCCAGTCTTGCTTAGAAGCTGTTCATTGTAATGGATGTAGGGGGCTCCGAATAATGAACTCTAGTGGGAGTGTGAAGGCAGAGATTTAAATTTCTTTTCCCCGGTGGGAATGTTTCCAAATGCATGGCGGTTGAAGTCTGCCTGTCCTTTTCTTTAAGCCAACCTCTCTGCGTCGCCTGCTGTGCGTGTTCACTAGGAGAACCTCCCCAAAGGAGATGGCAGCTGCATCCTGCGTCTCGCGCTAGCACGGTGGGCCAGGGCAGCGGGGAGGGAAGGCCCTCCAAAACTCACCTTCTCCCTCTGCAGCTTGCAGCTTTCTTGCTCTGTTTTCCCCCTCCTTCTCGGAGCTCATCCGGTGCTTTCTACCACTCTGCTTCTGTTGCTGGAATATTTTTTCTGAGGACGTCTGAAAGTTGGTACTTTCTTTTCTGCAGCCTCTCTGAAGATTTCTTCCTTCTTTTGTGAAATCTATAAAAATTTTCTCGAGAGATATATCGGTCTGAGTTATTCAAACTTAGTTTTAATTCAACAACAATCTCTTAACTTGGTCCCTGCAGCAGGTACTGCTGATATTAAGGGGTGTACTTCCTTTTGCATTCTGTTCATCACCTCTCCTCCTTAAATTGGTTACTCAGTCGAGTGCAGAGTTTGTCCCACATCTGTATTGAACATAGGAGCTAAAATACACTTTTGCGCATCAAGAAAGAACAGTTTGCTTGCATGAAGAATTTACATTTTCTGGGGAAAATTAGTATGAATTATTTTCTTGTACCCATATATATTCTGAGACCAAGATGCCATTTTCAACCACGAGCCTTTACTCTTCACTTTGAAGATGTCACCGGAGATAAACTTAAGATATCTACAACTTTTTGTACTATGTTGTCTTCTTACAGATGCACAGCAACTGTTTTCGGTTAGGCTTTGGTGAATTTGAAAAGAATGCATCATCTTGTAAGACTGGTATCCCAAAATGGATTTCTGAACTCCGCTTTTTTTTAAAAAAATAACTTTAATCGTTATCCTCAGCCTAAAAAATGCTGTGGCTACGATAGCTAACAACTGTCTATTTTAAAATAAAATGAAAACTTAGCTGGGTGCAGCATGCTGGAATCACAGTTTCTTTATGCGCAGAGATCGGGCACCAAGTGAATTATCTGATTGCTGTTGTGTTTATTTTTTACTATTTTAATAAATACTGTTTCAATATTTTTCAATAAAGTATTTTTAGTAGCGGAGAAAGTTGTTGCTAACATGGTTATTAATCTCATAGCATTTCAGTTAGTTTGCACTTAAAATAATGAAACGTCAAGCTTGTGGTGGATGCAGTTCTCTGTCTAACCTGGGTGGGAGCTAGATCAGGCCCTGCAGAAGAATATATTCTTAATTTGTCCCAATATCTGTTAGGAGTTTCCTCTCCAGGGAGCAAAAAGAGCAGTCTGTGCCATGGCATTTGCCCTCTAAATTTCCGGTTTACCTAAGAGGCAGAGAGGGAAGGGGAAACGCACATCAGAACCAGCTTTCTGCAGCTGGCAAATTGCAACAAAACTTAAATAACACCTTTGATATTTTTAATAGTTGACACCGGCATCAAGTGTTCAAAATGACCCTTTAAACTTCTCAATGCAGAGGTTGGCTCTCTATGTCTTTTCGATTTCTCCTTAACAATAAATGATTTATTAGCCATCTATTCTTGATCATCTGTTACTGCTTTTGCAGTGGATCAAAAGCAAACCAAAAGGAAACCCCAACAAAAAAGAGCAGAAGAATGAACTTGTTTTCCCAGAGCTGGTTTGTGCAAGGAATGAAACTCAAAACAGCGTTTTCTTTGAATATTTTGCATATCAATGCATTTAATTTCAGCTCTTTACATTTGTCTTTAAGTACGTCAGCAGCTATTTAGCAACTGTTTTCACTCGTCTTTAACATCCACTTGTCTTTACTGTTAGGCACTGCTCAAATGCCTTCCTTGCAGGAAGAGTTGTTGTTGTTGTTGTAACTGTTTATTAGGCGACATCATTTGCCTACCATCCTGGAAGATTTTTAAGTGTGTGTTCACTGAAATGTACAGCGTTGCTGGGGAACCTTTTGCATTTTGCTACTTGGCTTCGTTTAATGATGTGGTTCTACAACGATGTTTACTTACTTTCGGAGGTGATGCTGAAATCTGTGAGAGTTGACCCTTGAGATGAGGCTTCGCATCACTTATAGAATATGAATATTAGTTTAATCTTCTCATAGACATCCACAGACTTACTGATGGGTGCAGTACACGCAAAAAGTATGTTTTTCTTCATGCTGTGCACATTATTCTGTGGGATTTTTTTTTAGCGCATCCTTCTGAAGCAACGTAAAGGTACTAAATGTTCAGGCTTTAGCTGCGTTGACTGTAACCAAAATGATCAATTCCAACTTACAGTTCTACATAATATCTAGCAAAAACGTTTTCCCTACACACTCATTGGAACGGGTAATTACTGTAGCAACTACAGACTAATTTGAAGTGTTAGCTGTTAATTAAAACACTACAGAGGTGTACGGTTGTCTTTTGGTGTAACCAAAGCTCCTATTCGAACTTCATTAATCACTTTACAGTTATTGTGTTGAGGAAGGTCAGGACAATGGAGATGCTGATCAGCCTGGAGTAAACAAATTCCCGTCCTCCCCGGTAGCATGCCGTTTGCAAAGCCACTGGACACGCTGGACCCACGGGCACGCTATCTCCTTTGTGATCCAATTCTCAGCGATAATTAAATGTTAAATTGGTACTGTCAGTGCTCTGTAAACCAAACCAGGTATCTGCCCTCTGCTGGAAATTTAACCCAAACTTCCACGGATGAATTAGCGTGCATCATAATTAAATAATCAAGTCTTCCCTTTTAATTCACTTGGAAACAGGAGATCTCTCTTATGGAAAAAAGATCAGCTTTCTTGACAAGCTAATTAAGTTGCCAAACTGTCCGGCACAGTACATATTAAGCTAACAGACGTTAAGCATGCTATCTCAACCTGTTCATTTTCTTATCATTTTTGCTGATCTTAAGTCCATAATGTTTTGCCACTGTTGATTCGTCCATAGTTACAGCTGAGTTCGTTTACTCCATTGGATTCATTATCATGCAGTCAGCTACCGGTCTGTCAGAGCTTTGTCTGATGAGTTTGGTTTTTGCATGTTGTACAGATATTAAATGACACTGATTTTTGGTACGCCTTTTTAAACTGTGTTTGTTCCCCAAAGCTCATGCCACTCAGTTACGTAAATGTTTATCCATGAGTTATTAAATTAAGGTGAAGGTTTTAGAAACTTCCAAGCTATTAACAGAAATTATATAAGCACTCAGGGTTATAAATAAGATTAAACAACAGTCTCGCCTTGTGCTATGTATGATTTCGCATGCAAAAAAACCCCAAAACTATTAAAGCCTTTCTTCTTCAGTAATAATTGCTAGAGGTATATAGTGGTAAAATATAATTCTTTAAAGTTAGTGCCACATATATGACATTACTGTGCATAGTGTCATAAATCAGTATGAGACAATAAAACTAGTGAAGAGGAAAACCTTTAATGGTTTTGTTTTTATGCAAAATTACATCGGATTTTCAGTAGACTTTTTTTTCACCTACCTTTTTATTTTCTTACAAGTTGATGGTTAGGAAGATACAAGTTATTGTTAAATAGCCAATTATAAATATTTGTCTTCTGAAATTAAGACAAACTGCTCCTGAAATACTGTGGAAAATTATTTTGGGTACATGTGGGCATTAACAATAATGCTTTCTAACCTTATATGTGCACACACACACTAATCCTAAATAGAAATGCAGAAAGTTCATTTTGCTAATATGTTCTGTGAGTCCTTAGGTTATGATATAGAATCAGTCATGACCTGTTTTACTTCACTTTAATTGATGTAGCTGTGTATCTCACTGTCTCACCACTGAAGATACCCTTAGGATTGGCAAACTTGTGTGATAAACCCTGGTTTACGTGAAGATTCTGAATAATGAGTATACCATAATTTTATTGCATTAAAAGAAAACGTGAAGGCGGATAAATTCGTACTTGTAAGTTTGCTATTACACTGTACGAAAGTCTTCAATGTGTAGATTTGGTACGAACATGCAGATGTAAAAACCTGCTAAATGGTTTCATTGTAAGTATATTCTTTTGATCAATTGTTTTCATCAGTCTTTCTTTAGGAATGCTGTATAAAATTGGTTTAATGTAAAACGTATTAGCTCCAAGTCATTTTTCTGTGAAATTAGTGTATACGTGTTGCACATATGTATAGAGGTAATTTTATGTGATCTCAAGTTATTTAATTTTTTCCCTCATGCAGGGCATATCATGTCCCTAGTGGAAAAATACTAGCAGTAAAGGTAAGATATTACAGTAATTTTCTTTCTCTTTCTTTCTCTCTATTCTTTCTTGACCTTGGTTTCCTTCCCCTCCCTCCGATTGTTAGATCTCAATTTGTTTTATTGCATTAAAGCCTGTATTGTTTATGCGGGGAAAACTCCAGTCCATAAATCTAGTAATTCTAAATGAGCACAGAGTTCCCAGAAGCCGGGGTTTGCCCACCCGGGATTGCTTGGCACTGTGTGGAGGTACCGCCACGTCTTCCCGTGGGGTTACAGGGATGCGTCCAAGCGCAGTCGGGGTTTGTGCCTCTCCAGCGACGGGCAGAGATGCAGCCTCACCGTCCCGAACCCCGATGGTACGGGAGCGGGGATGGAAAGGTCGCAGGATGTCAGCCTGTACCTTTCTCTGCTAATGCCAAACTGGCCCCAAGGGCATATTCTTGAGTGGTTTCTACAACCGCATTTTTAAATAAAGAGAATTTCCCTGTTTTCTTTGGGATAATACCCTGTTTTCCTAGGAGATTTTGTGGTTTTAACAGGTTTATTTATTTTAATGTCCCTTCCCCCCCCGATTGTTTTTTTTATCCAACTGATTTGGCTTTTTTTTTTTCCTTGGTAGCGTTCTTTGCAGTGAAGCTGTATACTGTGGTGTTATGTGGTCAGATAAACGCCAGTCTTATCTGACGTTCAGTTAAGACTATGGGGAACTAGTAGCGCAACTCTAACAACAGTATGCCAGCTCTTGTATGCAATTTGTTAAATCTGTAAACTAAATTATTAATACAGTTAATTGATACAAAAACTTTGAAATGTGCCCTTTTTTAATATATCAAACTTTTTTTAATTTGGCGCTTTTGTTAAAACTCAAAGCAGTGGAGACTCTTGGAAAACTAATTGTCGCGTTCATACAATTTCAATTAACGGTTTGGGATCTAAAAAAAAGTATATTTTTAAAATATAATTTATGGAATAATTACTTAGAAAACTGTAAAATGGGCTTTTTTCTCTTTTTTTTTTCTGTCTTTCTTTAATCATTAAATACTGGTGTAACTGAGTTAAACTGAAAGAATGTTGGGGTGGGAGAGGAGGGCAAGAGGAGTGATGGGAGCTGGTTGCTGCAAGCGGAATTGGTGTTAAATGGAATTTAAAGATTTAAGATTATACTAAGACTTCAAATGAGGCATTTATATTTACCAGGCAATATTTACATATATGGGTAACTTTCTGACTTGGGTTCAGATTGTCTTGTGGTTCCAACAGATACAATTTACTGAAAGGAGATTCTGCCCACGTTTCAGCTTTCCTGAGGATCGCATAAATCCCTTCACCCCACTAGGAGAAATGCTTTTGACTTTCCAGTGAATCGAAGAAAAGCAAATGCTTACTACTGGATTTAACATGATTCTCTACATGTGGAAAATACGGAAATTGAAATATCATCCCAATAACTTCTAATTATATGGAATACAAGTATCACTTGAAAAAATTTTTGAAGTCTTTTTGAAAAAGTCCTTTCAAGTGGTATCTGTCATTCTTAAACCTGTCACGAGCAGTTAGAGTAAGACAGGAATTCTCTGAGTTGTAATAGGCACAAAAATACAGAAAATATAATGTTAAAAAAATAATTTTTATTACAACTTTCAACGTGGAACTGAAAAAGCTCTTCCCCTAAATGCTGGGGTTGTGTGAGGGTACTGCTTTTCCCTGGTACCTACTACACTGCTTCCTCAAATAATCTTCTTCAGCTCTACAGAGAGCATCTTCTGTGCCCGTTCTGCTCGGCGCTGGCGCTGCCGCTCGCCAGCCGGCCCCGTGCTGCCGTGGGGCTGTGGGTGCCCTCAGAAGCTGCCTGGAGAGGAGGTGGAGCAAGAGAAAAAATCGCACTGGCAGGAGGGGAAATGAGTTCACCCTTCACAAGGTTAATTGAAATCACCTCCCTGTGGCAAAAAGCCTTTTCCCCCAGCAATTTCACCTCCTTGTTTCCCTTAGAGTCCACGGGTTTGGTTAGTCCTCGTGGATAATTAGCATCCTGAAGATTTGGGAAACCGGGTTCTCTTGTAGATACTACTCATGGTGGTCCTGTCACTCTCAATTACGTATTTTTTTAAAGTGTGATTTCAGAAGAAATATTACTCCAACGTGTGTGTTATCATAGTTTAAAATAACATGCTCACAAGCTGGAGGTCAGGAAACCTGCTATGATTGTGATCATGCCGGCTTGCTCTATTAAGAAAATTACTGAGCACATCTATGGCTCAGCATACCCAGCAATAAAAAGAGGATGGTAATGCCCACGTCTCGACGTGATCATCACATGGATCAAGTGTTTTGACAGAGGATTACCGTGCTAATGGGAACATCACTGGATGGATCTGTGAAAGCAGAGTTCTGCATTTTGGAGGCTTTTTTGGGATGATAATTCACAGATTTGATAGGACAAGATAACAATCTGCAAACCTGTTGATTAAAATCCTTTCAGCTGGTAGATAATCTTGCAAATATATTGAACAGGAAACCTAAACCAGTGCTCATACCTGTGTTATAGACCAAAGCTATGTCATTACATATTTTGTGTAAACTTTACAGCTAGATATCATGCAGAGGATTTAATAGATTTTTTCAAAGGTAACTTTTTTCGAATTGGAGGGAAAAATCCAAATGAAAAATTTAAGCGTTTTCTGGCTGATTGCCATTCTTAACTGCTTTTAGTTTCTCCTGCTCTTAAGCTAGCATTTAAATGGACCATTTGATTAATCATTTGTGTACCGACTATAATACTCCCAAATTTCCTTTGAGTTGTACATACTGTAAAAGACAATTATGTCGCCACGGATTAAATAAGTGAATTAAAACAGAATAGCAGCTTAATTTGACCTGTGATTTTGCTCTCGTTCCCTTTAGTGGAACGTATGCCACTCCAGCAAATAGATGAAGTCATCCATGACAGCTTGTGATGAATTGCCGTATTTATACTGTATATTTTAATAGCCTCACACTAATTTAAATTGAGCACAGAGTAAATTATAATTCAGTCACTTGACTGCTTGTATTTAACTTGACAACTCATCCTTATTTGTCCTGGAGGTGTAGTGGAGAGCAGAGGAAATATGCTCAGGTATTCCTCTTTTAAAAATTAACCCTTTTCGCTTGAAACGTTAGGTATGGTGAGGTCACATACATTCTAAGCATGCTAAGTGATTCCAAGATTGCTGCATTTTAGAGAGGAGCTTGATAAGGCAGATGTGCAGGAGTGCTTGGAGCCCCTTGCTGAATCCCAGAGGTCCGCCATGTCCTTTACATTTTAAAAATTATATAAAAAATGCTCCCCTCGTCTCGGATCCTTCTCCAGCTCCACCTCTTGCACCAAGTGCAAGGTCCTACATCTGGGTCGGGGCAATCCCCAGCACAAACCCAGGCTGGGGGGGAATGGCTGCAGAGCAGCCCTGAGGAGAAGGCCCTGGGGGCGCTGACTGATGAGAAGCTCAACATGAGCCGGCAATGTGCGATCGCAGCCCAGAAGGCCGACCGTGTCCTGGGCGGCATCAGAAGTGCGGCCAGCGGGGCGAGGGGGGGTTCTGCCCCTCTGCTGCGCTCTGGGGAGCCCCCCCTGCAGCGCTGCCTCCAGCTCTGGAGCCCCCAACAGAAGAAGGACATGGACCTGCTGGAGCGTGTCCAGAGGAGAGCCACAAGGATGATCAGAGGGATGGAGCACCTCTGCTATGATGAGAGGCTGAAAGAGTTGGGGCTGTTCAGCCTGGAGAAGGCTCCAGGGAGATCTTATTGTGGCCTTCCAGTACCTAAAGGGGGCCTACAGGAGAGCTGGGGAAGGACTTTTTACACGGGCATGGAGTGATAGGACGAGGGGGAACGGCTTTAAACTGGAAGAGGGCAGGTTTAGATTAAACATTAGGAAGACGTTTATCACTTTAAGGGTGGTGAGGCACTGGAACAGGCTGCCCAGAGAGGTGGTTGAAGCCCCGTCCCTGGAGGTGTTCAAGGCCAGGCTGGACGTGGCCTTGGGCAACCTGGTCTAGTGAGAGGTGTCCCTGCCTGTGGCAGGGGGGTTGGAACTCGATGATCTTCAAGGTCCTTTCCAACCTAAACCATTCTATGATCTCTGAGGCACCATTTCAACTATTTTTAAAAAGGGGGCAGGCGCTGGAGCTTGGTGGCCAGCCCCTCTTCCCCAGCCAGCCCGGGTTACCCTTGGCCCCGTCGTCCGCAGCCCTGCAGCTCGGTTAGCCCTTGGCCGGGGACCTGCCGAGCTCCTCTCCTCCTTGGACTTTTGTTGTAGCTTCTGATGGAAACTTGTTGAGAAACTCTGCTCCTGCACGTGTTGAACACTGCCTGTTATTTTATGCCGGATGAATTGGGTTTCGCTTTTCTGCTCTCAATAATTCTGGTAAAATAACAGTGATTTTTTGCTACAAAGTTCTTTCCATAGGTGCTGTTTGTCTAACACGACATCTCATTTGCTTACCTGCATTACAGTTGTGGAAGTTGCAGCCAAAGTCCTTATTCACAGCTTTGTCCTTGATAGCAATGGGTTTGGGGAGGGGTTGTGGGGGTTTTTTTCTTGCTTTAACGCTGTTCCAACCCATACTTGGCACTGTCAGCTCACATATTCTTAGAAGTTGTTTCACCCATACAAACTTCATTTTCTAAATACACTTAGAAATTTTAAACAAAAGGAGTATGACCATGGAGATTACACGTGCAGATTAAGGCAGTGCTGTATAGATATTTTTTTCCCCCTCTTTCTGCTCCCATTTCGATGCTGTAAATAACATAAGGTTCCTCCAACCTTGACATCAGACGGGTGTCTCTCCAGTGTTACGTGTCGCACAAGCTACGCGTGCTTAGATGGAAGAAAACACTTCTGTACAATAGTTACCCAGAGAAAGTGAGGTGGTGGTCTCTCCTAATCTGTTTTGTGGTGATGTACGCTTCCCATACGATTGCAGTGCGTTTCTGTACGTGCTCTACCCTGTGGTAGCCTGAACGCTCGTAAATCGGGTAGCTCTGCTTTTCCAGGTTATCCTCACTATTAGAATGCAGGGTCTGTATGTAATTATAGTTAATGCAAATCAGCCGGAGACCTTTCTTCCTGCCAGGTCTTGGTTGATTGGGTGTCGGTGGTGTATTTGACACTGATCATGCTAACTAGTCATTGTTCAGGTCGGTGAAGCCTTCACAGTGAATGAGGCAGGGAAATTTCTCACTGGGAGTAGAATTTAGTGAGATAAAATGTTAATTTTATACTGTTGACAAGATTGAATTCTCTTAATATTCAATGGGTAAAACTGATGGTATTCCAGCAAATTATTTTAAGTTTTTCACGCTGGAAAAATGTAAGTGAATATTGTTGGCAAATGATTATTGATCTAGACAAGTGTGTTAAACGTTTCTTGGCAGCCCTGTATTACACTTGCAATTTAGTTTAGTGACAGCTTTTATAAATAACCCTAAAGCAAACTCTTGATAGAAACAGGTTATTGGTTTTTTTTTCTTTTGGACAGATTTTGATACTGGAAAATGCGTGTGTTTGGAAGTGGTCTCTCTGTATTTTGTTTCATCAGCAGTGTACGCAGCACATAATATCTATTTTGCTAATTCTGCAAGCTGACCAGATTTTGTTTCCCTTTAGCCTAAAGTATTAAACTGAAATATTGAGTGGCAGCAGACGGAGCCTGGCTAAATGCACGTGGAGTCCATTTTGCTTTATATAGTAGTATAGTTATAGTTAATAATTGCGTGTGTGAGTCTTCAAATAATCATGGCCAAGAATTGTCTGTTAAAGTTGACTTTCAATGCTGGTTCTGTCAGAACCGGAATCCTTATTAAGAGGGTCAGCCATGAAAATCCTGAAAACTTGTAACTCCACTCACTGCACCCCACAGTCACTGCAGCACGTGGTGCTTTAGTCCTGGTTAGCAGCCTGGCTCAAAATGATGAAAAACGAGGGCACGGACGAAGGAAGCAGGATCTAAGCGTGAGAGCGAGCGGCTGGTTTGAGCTGCTGAGTGCTCAAAGTCAGGTTGTTTGTAGTTGTTTTGAGGAATGCTTTGGTGATGCTTACCTAAGCATCTGGACCATCTGCTACCATCTGCATTTTTTTCCTGTCTATTTAACAGTTTTCCATTTTTCATATGATGTTGGGGATTTATATAAAAAAGGGGGGTAAATATTAAAGAAACTGAAAGTGTAAGAGCGGTGGTTAGAGGCACTCCTTTAGGGCGCCGCTGAGACATCCAGAGATACTTCCAATGCTCCAGTACTTAGAGGCGACGTCGGCACATTAAGCAAAGCCTGCTGGGGTCGCAACCTTCCAGGCTTTTTTGCAAGAAGTCTCTGTAGCGAGAAGAATTGGTGCTGAGCAGATGAGGAGGAGGAGGCTGTACCGAGTAGGAGCTGGGAGGTGATCACACTTTGGGTGAATAAACAGCACCTCTGAGTTTACCGACCTGCAGATCGACCCCACCTGCTCTTTGCATGACGCGTGGGGCTTGTGTTCATCTCTCGGTCAAATGTTAAACCGCAAACCTTATTACATTTCATGGATAAAATTGGCTGTTTAACTTGGTTTACTTATAACTGAATTTTAAAAGTAAATAAGTCTGTCCTTTTGTTTCCTTCCTTTGCTCATCACTCTGTTAAAATGTTCTTGCCACCTATTCCTCTCTTTATTTGCTCGCATAAGGATAATTAATACATAGGTCTGGTTTTTATTTTGAATCATTTGCTTGCTTTTTCTGTCAGTGCTAATCATATGTCCATCGTTTTTATTTTAGGTCATACCCTTAGATATAACACTGGAACTCCAGAAGCAGATAATGTCGGAGTTAGAAATTCTTTATAAGGTATATACGTTTTCTCATTTTGATTATTCTTCCTTATAATCTTCTTACAGCAAATTTTAAAACAGGCTTCTCTTTTTCCTTTCTTTTTCCAGTGTGACTCATCATATATCATAGGATTTTATGGTGCTTTTTTTGTAGAAAACAGAATTTCACTGTGTACAGAGTTCATGGATGGTGAGTTGTGTATCTAGTGTGCATTTGATTGCTAAGCATGTAAATGGGAAAATCGTACAAAGACGTGCTTTTCCAGAATGGAGCAGAATGCAGTAGTAAGACTTGAAAATGTAAAGTATTAATAACTTTGCAGGTAGTTTTTTCAAAAACAGGTTAGTGTCGGGATTATGTTATATTCTCCATGGTACTCTATATTTTCCCGAGTGTAACTTCGCTTACTTTTATTGAAAATGTAAATAGAAGAGAAATAAATGCTAGCTTAATTTGTGGTTTGATATTTGAGTCTTCCATACAATCTGTCCTCGCTGACAAAACAGCTGTTCCTCACTTTTACTGTTTTGATAGCCAAAACAGATTTTCTTTTAAAGAAATCTATTAACCCAATGTCCTATGTGTTTTCAGTGGAAATCGTCTCTTAATTGCAAGGCAAGGAATTATTTTCTAACACAGCTGTTTAGCAGTGCTGCGCCGAGTTTCTTTTTGGTTGTACTCTTGTTTCTCCCAATGTGCATCTTCAGACCAACAGTATCCCCTTCCCCACAATCTGATGCTCTCATTATGGAGATGTGTTAGTACTTTGCTTTGAAATCTTGTACTGTGTGGCATTCTTAGAGAAAAGGCAGGAAAACTGTACTGATTACAGCAATTTATAATCATTGCTGCCCTCTGTGTGTCAATTTTGAGAGCGTGTCTCATGACAGATGCAGTCCCCTTGTGTCTCATGTGCAAGAACCCCCTTCGCAGCGTTCAACTTTTAACATCATGTTGTTACAAGCAATAGTCTATTACTCTCTGCAGGATTTTCGTATGAGCCAGCGTTTTGTGCCCTATACAGCTTTTTCACAAAGGTTCCGTTAAGCTGGATATAAAGAAGTAAGGATCTCACAAATAATTTACTGTGGAGGGAAGGCTTTCTGGCAGCAAAAATTTCCAAAGCCAAATGTGTACCATTAAGCATCGTTGAGTAGCTTCTTTCTTTCTGATAGGGACCACAAATAAAGCCCTTTAGGGTTTCATGGTGCCTTTTGTTTTCTCCCTGTTAAAATCGTCTGTTATTACTCTTATTTCTCTCTTTGTGCACTGATTACCTCTGTCCCAGTGATCACTGTGCCCCATTTCCAAGTATGAGTATTCTCACAGATTTTCCATATTTGATGAAAAAGTATTACATTTATTCATCAAAGCCCACAAGTTAAATTCTTTGCTGTTCTCATGCTGTGTGACTGTTAGCCGTTTCTCTGTTCTGTCCTTGCAATTGCACTCAGACTTGCAAGCCTGTGTTAAGCAGTAGTCACAGGCAGTAAGGAAGCATCTGCTCATGCCAAAACACGCGTCTGCCTAGAGTATGTGTGCTCCTGCTAATTCAGAGATTTTTAAAAATGACGGCTGTAAATGCTCGCAGTTCTGAATTCTTGTTTGCAAATATTTAAGCCTTTAGGGTATGCATCCCTCATGATGTTGCACAACCATGGTGTTTACTGACCATGCACAAATTACTTGGAATTATACTGGAGATGACCTCTGGTCTGCCTCATGTTGTGCACTCCTTCTGGCAGTAAGCAACAGCCATCATTTAAAGGAAGACCAAAATGCAAATAAAGGGACCTTGCCTTTTTTTTCCCCAGACCGTTAATTTTGATGCATAAGGATGCAGGTAAAGATAATAACAAGTACTTTCTCATCCTGCAGATGAACAGCTTTAACCTTGACAAAGTTTTAGCCCTTTTGACTGTCTTAGGGAGTTTATGATATTTCCTGAATCCATATCCCATGGCTCTGTTTGCCCAGTTGTATCCTGTACCGTATTACAAAACATGGATATTTCCTTTTTGAATTGCCTAGATAGAGGTGGAACTGCCTCTTTTGGGATACTTGTGGCTTAGGGGTACGTGTAGGGAAAAGGTGCACATGTGGTACCATATTGGTTCTTCCCTGGCACCTGCAAGCAGGAAAAGCCAAGTAACTCCAAGTCTGCAAATATCAAAATACTGAGGTTGAACTGACCTGGACCACTCTCCCACCTGCTGGTTGATCTTAAAGATCAACAGAGATGTGAAATGAGGCTTTCTAATCTTTGCCCTTTTATATTTATAGTAAAGAAGACATTCTTGTCAAGAAAGATGGTGAAACGTAGTGTTACCTTTTACTTATTTTGTTGCCTCCTTTCCTTGAAACTGCTGAACACCCGCTAAATTTCCCTTAAAAGCAGTGAGAGGTGCAGGTTATCAGACTGCACCTAGATGTCTACACATAGATTTGGGAATTAACATTATATATTTAGATTTGGAAATGTCTGCCGCAGAATTTTTTCTCCATGGAAAAATAGCAGATTTCCCCCGTAATTTGCAAAAAGATACTTTCCTTCATTTTTCAAACAGCACTAGCTTTAGTGACACCTGTAATAGCAAGAATTAGCAGTTTGGTGTATGAAAAGAGCTCCTTTTTTTGTCCAAAATTTAAGGATAAGTTATAAGCATTAACAGGAACCACCTGCCACATGATTGCCTTATGTTTGGCTTTTGTGATGAGCAGTAGGTATCTGTGATGCTACATCCTCTTATTTCTATTAAATAGTACTTACATTTACTTTTAAAACTGATGTTCATTATAATCCACAGGCGATGTGGACAATGTAAGTTGAAAGAACCAACTTAATGAACAAATAAGAGTTTCGATGACCTGGAATCAGAGCAACAGTAGTGAGGATAAACACACACTGTATTTCTGACAGTGGAGACAATGAGGAAAATGGGGGGGTGAGAACAACAACTAACGCAAAACCCCAATCGTTAGAATAAGTAGTATCAGAACTATTGTATAATTGAGACTGAAGACTGGAATAAGGACCTTGTGACTTCTTTGGATTGTAGCATTTCAGAAGGAATGGCTTTTACTTTTAAAAACTGAACCATAAGCAAAGTGCCAGGTGTAGTTTTCTTAATTGCTGAGTATAGGCCTAACCCTTTTCCCAGGGGCGTCATCAGTAAAATCCACGTACTATACTGAGTGCAGAGTTAGATCAGTGCTGAGCGCTTCTGAGAGCCTCAAGCCTTGAATAAGACAATGCGCCCTTGCGAGCTAACGCTAATATGCTCTGCCTGTAATCTACTTGTCTGTTGTGTTTGGGTTTTTTATTGCCATTCTCCTTGGATATTTTTAATTCTCAATTTTAAATTTAGTTTCTTGCCGAAGAATTTGTATTTCACCCAAGGGTCATTTTGAACACTGATTTGGTCATGAATCTCCTTTGCAGAAGATAAGGGAAACAATCCTCCCCAGTCCCTTGGGAATGCCTATAGAGCAATTAGGGGGACTTGGGTTTCTCGCCCTCCCCATGAATGTGTGATACTGGCTGGACAGGATTATGCCAGACGGTGAGTTTTGTCCCATACTGGAGTTTACTGGCAAAACTTACCTGCTTGCCCAGGAGCTCCTTGTCTTTCATTTTCAGACATCAGTGTGGACACAGACTGCAACGCTCAACTGCACTTTCCACTGGTTTGATCATCAGGAGGAAGCTGGCTTTGAGCGTGTTGATAAGGATTGTATCAGATGCCACGTAGTGTTAGCACCAGGTTTTGGAGACAAGGGTTAGGATACTTTAGATTTTGAAGTCTGCTGTTGCTTTTTGAGATGACTTTGTTATTCCTGAGAAGTTACTCCAAGCCTGATGGGTTTGAGTTCTCCAGTTGTGGTATACTGTCCTGTGAATGGGTGGGTTTCTAAGAGGAGTTTTAATATCAATGCTGCAACCAAAAATAAGTAACATGGGTGAAGAGAGACCTGAGTACTGTTTCAAGTGTGTGTATTCAGAGTTTGGTAGATTTTTAAGGTCAGTTATTTCCGACACAGTTATTGTTATATCATTGATGGTGTTTTTATTAATAACCAAGGCCTAGAAAACCCTTGTGACTTCAAATCTAGGGCAGTATTTCATTTTGTATTACCTAAGCACGTTTTGTTTGTCCCTGCAGGGGGTTCTTTGGATGTTTATAGAAAAATTCCAGAACACGTCCTCGGAAGAATAGCAGTAGCTGTAAGTATTTTTTTCTTTTTGTCTTTCAGTTTATGATTGTGCGTGTAACACATCTCTGATTCGAGTGCACACGTGGCCCTTTGGGACACTGAGTCATCGTCTCCAGGCTCCGTGTCCTCATTGTGTCTGTGTAAAAGGGAGAGTCCTTCCTATCTCACGCTCTTCCTAACCATCCTGTGTGCACAAGGACACCGGGTTTAAGGAAGCCTTCCTCTTGAATGACCAACACATAAGTTGCCGGAGGCTCAAGAAATGTAAAAGTATGTGATAAATTGAATGGGGTAAGAACAAAAATCATGAATTTGCTGGAGAAGTCTGTGGCCATGTTTCTTCGTACCAACCCTTGTACAATAGAGCAGTCCTATTAATCACTTAAGGACTTATTTAGCCTTTAAGTCCTTCTGTGCTATATGGTTCCTTTAAAAAGTGATTCAGAAGCCCTGGCCTGCCCCTTATGGTGATCCCTCATCTGCCGCTTCTGCTTATTCTCATGTGTAATTTCCGTTCTAACTGTCCTCATTCTGTACAAAGTAACTCAATTAGATTTGCTTCCCAGGTTGAAAAATTAAGTTGGTTCCTTTTACCAAAATGCAATGGCAGAACACATTTTCTGCCTTCCCCTGGGGCAGATGTACTCCTTAAGGCAAATAAGGAGGAGGCTGAAGTTTTTATTTGGCACAAGCCAGGCTTGACAAAGGCTGCCTGGGAACAGGCTGCGCTCTCACCCCTGTGCTGCCACTCTTTGCACGCGAGCAGCCATGGCTGAAGACCTAACGGTCATTTTAGGGCAGCCGAGCAGGGAGCTGGTGTGTGATCTAGGAAGAACGGTCAATCCCCAGTGTCTGCTCGGTTTGGTAGCCAAGTGTTGACGGTGGGATCCTTGGAGCACCTGGTAGCCCATCATTGTGTCTCAGCAGCATTCAGCCACTGCATTGCTAGAAATTCACTAGCCGTGATTGAAAAAGTCAGACTCCAGAGGAAAAAAAAAAGTTCTACGTTTTGCCACAGCTGAACACGGGGTAAATGACCAATGCCTTAGTGGATCTCACAAGGGAGAGAGATGCTGCTAAACAATTGCTAAATATAAGGAATACTTTGATAACTTAAGCAGTTTAAAGCATAACAAAGTTATTCTATCATGTGCCATTTAATTAAGTGCTGGGTTTTCACATTCATTATACATCAAGCTGACAATTTAAATCCTTTAATCCAACACAGGCAGCTATTTAGTCTCTGTTCATTGTAATTCACAGCTCTACTTTCTCTTAATTTGTGTGGCCTGCCCAGGGTGATGAACATCCTTCTCTGATGCTGTTTCCTCTAAGTAGCTTCAAATCTGCTCATTATATTGCCTAGCCATTTCTTATGGAATTTGAATGCTTTTCACCTTTAGTTCAGAGTAAAAACGTTTCATCTTTTCTTCCCTATGGAGCAATGACTGATAAGTTGCTTACAGTGTCCTCGTATTCCTGATTCTAAGTAGCGTGTGTTTAGTGTAATAATATTGGGGTGGGCCTTTGAGCGTTACTTCAGATGCTTCTTCCTTCTCCTTTTCCTTATCTCACTTCATATTGTGTATTTAATAGATCCACACTAGCTTACCTTTTCATTTCCTTACTTGCTTTTGTTTCTTCTCTCCCCCACCCTCCCCAGCCCACCTGGCTTGGTATTCTGCAGATGTTCTCTTCCAGTTTTTTCACTTATCCATAATGGTGGTCCTTCAGCCCCGTCTTTTATGTCTTTCTGTATACGGGGATCTGTTCACCTGCAGGGTCATCTCTTTACAAATCTGTTAGTTAGTGAACATGACTCCCTGACATGGATGGGGAGCTGATATTTAACTTTTCCTAGTTATTTTATTTGCTGCTTTAGCAACCTGTACTGTGCCCGCTGTAGTGCAGAGGGTCAGTAAGGAGGTGAACAAAGGAGCCTTCAGAGAAGGAACTCGCCCCTTTCTCCTGCTTCTCCGTAACAGAAGGTGTGCGCTGAGGCTGAACCAGCCCTGGCAGCTTCCTCTGCTCTGGTGCTGATTTTTTGCTCAGTTGGCATGGTAGACTTGTTGGAAGGAGGCAGTGAAAGCCTTTGTTTTCCCTATAATTTATCAGCGGCAGCAGGAATGGCTCCTTTAAGCCTTCACAAACGGCTGCCCTGCATCTTGGTGTCTGACATTTCAGTAGAGCCCAGCAGCCCGTTTTGTGGGTTGGGGCACCTTTTTTGCCAAGTACTGTACACAGACACCTTAATCCCCACCCCGAACAGCTTGGGAAGATTACCCAAAGCCTGGAGGATTTCTGTTTGCGTACTGAAGAGAAGGAGAATGTAAAACAAAAGCTAGAGCTTGTACGTGTGGATTTTGTGGACAAAATCTGGAGCTTCCATGGTCTCTCTTTTTTTTTCCCACTCTGTATGTTTTCTTTCTACCTTCCTTGCACCATGTACACAGAGTCATTTGTCTTTTATTCTCCTGAGACATGTACAATGCATTAGTCTATTGAAGCTGCTTAATAATATGTGTGACCTACACATCTGTTAATTAGAATACCCTTTTGTTATATTTGTAGAAGTTCTTAAGTGAAACCATTTCCAGAGGAAAACGATGCAGGCACATATAGACATTTAGCAGCATCCCAGCATTCCTCTCGCTCTGACTTGGTGATTTTCTTGCTTCCTTTCTTGTTACGCGAATTCAATCGTCGTGAAAAGCTGTGGACTGAGAACCCTTAAAAACAATTGTCCTACTCACAGCAATGAGCACAAAAGGCGCAAGAAATTCCAGCTGGTCTAGAACAAGATTTGTGTCTGCTCAACGCGCCATGGCAGAGGGAGCTCAATTAAACACCGAGCTGTACTCAAGGTCATTTCCTTGCACTCTTCGATCTCCACAGGCTGGGGCTGAACTACCCGAGACATCCCTTTTTTGACAGCCCTGACTTTCTGTAGCCAAAAGGATAGGGCTATGTTGCTATTTGTTTCCTTGAAATACTGCTGTAAATACTCAACAGATACCTGCAATGCCCTGCTTACCGGGCATGAATGGTACTTGCTTTCTCGTACGCTCCCCTCCCGATCAGACTTTGATTTGACAGGAACCAGAGGAGAGTTTTGTCTGCTGAGACAATCAAACACTTTCTGATGATAGCAACTGCCACTGTATTTTTTCTGATGTGAACCCTTATCTGCTGAGAATTAAACTGGATATCACAGGGTCTCGTAGAATATATGTAGTCTTTACACCATAGTGGTATTCTGCATTCTCGTTATCTGTTTCCCATTGAAGAAGTGATCACCATTAATTGTGATGGACAATCAGGTTTCAAGCTGAAATAGCAGGAATGTATTCCCAAGTGCGGTACTCTTCTCTCGGGGTTATTTTTTTGAGGGGTAAAGGGTGGAGGGGAGGTTTGAGGCTGAAAGGCAGAATGCTGGAAATAAAGCGAGGCGGTGAAAAGAAATCCTGAAAGGAGAAAAGCATTTACCAGGGCCTGGGGAGAAGCACTGCTTTTTCAGGGGCCAGATAAAATGGTAAGAGAGAGACAGAATCGTCCGAGACTTGGGTCCCCGAGAAACTGGAGGGATCTCTGACTTCATGATAAAATTCATCCTGGTCGCCTGTATGAGGCTGGATCAACAAGAAGGTGAAATCTCTCTTCTTCCATGTGTTCCCTATTCGTGTGAAGGGCTGGTGTGTTTTTCTGAAGGAAAGGTTTATCTTGGGAACCCCAAAGTGATGTTGTGGTCACTCCTGTTTTCACACTGATGTGTACTTATTTGGGTCTGCCGATGTAAAACCTGTTTTACCTTTGCTTGCCACTTCACACATTTATTTTCACTTCAATTTC
This sequence comes from Pluvialis apricaria, assembly GCA_017639485.1. Classification (NCBI taxonomy): domain Eukaryota; kingdom Metazoa; phylum Chordata; class Aves; order Charadriiformes; family Charadriidae; genus Pluvialis; species Pluvialis apricaria. The sequence continues at coordinate 1,666,520 of CM030015.1, forward strand.
TGAAGCAGTGACATTGTGCACTGTATTTTTGAGTGCTAATGTTGATTGAAGTTCTCCCTGAAAGGATGTGCACTTGAACTGTCAAGAGAGTGAGTGATTGACAGCAGGTAGAAGTACTTTTTGTGTCAAGGCTTTGTCAAGTCATTGTTGTAAAACCTACTTTACTGAATACCAATGATTCCTGCTAGATGTTCAATCAAAAGATACCCTCTTCCAGCACCGTTTTAGAATAATATTTAATACTTAAAAGTCCTTCCCTAATAGGCAAATGTAAGGTAGGTGAATAACAGTATTTTACACTAGGTTAGTCCATTTGGGGGACTCCTGTGTGCATATTTGCAGCCCAGGATAAAGGGAAAAAACTCTCCTCATTACTTTGTACACTGATGCTGAGAGAATCTGAATGTGACAGTTTGTTTAATACTGTGTCTTTTATAACTGCTTATTCAGCACGTTCCATAATAAAGATGTTTAATAACTCACAGCTGTTGATTTTTCCCCATAGGAAATGTTTCCTTTTTTCCATGAATACATGCTTTAAAATAACGTAAATAATTTTATAACAATTTTAAATAGTCTAAATATATGTTTAATGATCAAAGAAGCTTACGATTCTTAAAATCACTCTCACCATTGGAGAAAGCCTGAAATGTTGCACTCCTTTTATTTTTGCATCAATATTTTTTTCTTCTTCTTCTTATGTCAGAATGCTGTGTAGGTAAAATTCCCCTGTTTTGCTTTTTGAAAGGCTAACGTGAACAAGGCCACACCGCTGGGCATGCAGAATTTGACTAAGGCCTTTTGTTACAGGTAATTACCATCTGAGGCCATGAGATAGTTGGGTACGGAGTGTGAGTTTAACACTGAGGAATTGCCACCTAGAGTAATTTACTGGGGCTCCGAAATCATTATTTGCTTTACAAAAGAGATTTGGATTCCGCTGACATTGTTTTTGATTACAGAATAAGTTCTAAAATTCATTTCTAATCCAATAGGAAGGCTGAAAATTACTGTGCTATCTGCTTTGTGCCTGTATAATGTTTTTAGCACTTCTGCTTGATCACTGCAACAGAAATAATTTCATTTCACTCTATTCGGACAATGAAAAGAATGTAGTTGTTTTGTCTGAAAAACTCATACAACTTTACAAACATCGGAAATGCTTTACTGTTCTGGAGATGCACAGAGTATCTCAGGAAAATGAGTGAAATGTCATCTCAGAGATGGGAACTTTGTAAAAAAGATTTGCTCTATTGAAAAAGCTGGCTGAGACAGCAGAGATGCTTTGGGTAAAAAGTGAGCAGAAGCAGAAATGTTTGTTGAATCTTGTTAGTTCTCTGGGCTTGTAAAAGTAGTAAATCTAGGGGAAAAATTACAGTGTTAAAAATGCAAGAAGTATTGGGGTTTAATTACTTTACGGAAACAAAACCTGCAGAGAGGATAACTTGTAATATCCAACTGCTTTCTTAGCGAGTTGACTGAATGGCTTGTTTAATTTGGGGCTAGTATAATCATATTGTATATAGAAAATAAACAGAGTAGCGCTTGGATCCAGTGATGATCTTACCAGATCTGAAAGAGCCGTATGTACGGATTCTGCGTAAGGAAGTGACATGGGTTGTTGTTTTGGGAAATATACCTGCATTTGTACCATGATGTCCTAGGAATTTTCATTAAAATGCATCTCATACCTAACGCACTCCAATGTGGTACTGGAGTAACAGGTTTTTAAGTTTGGTATTAACAGTTTAGCTAGTGGAAGGAGTGAATTCTGGAAGAGTAGGCCAAAGTCTGCCCCAATTCTTATCTTTTAGGGGTCCCAATTGTATTTTCTGGGGCTATGGGATACAGTAAGGCTTGTGTTTGGTCCAGGATAAGTAAAATGAAGAATAAGACAATTTGTACAGTTCAAGAAGAAATGTTCAGCATTTAAATTGAGTAAATAAAAGCATGGGAAGTAAAAGAGGAAAAAGTATGGATGCACGGACTGGGGAGAAAAGGGAAAAGGAGGATGAAGTAGCTATTAGAGATTTTGTTGTTTTCTGGCCTTTAGTTTCACTGGGTTGCTTTTGTTGCAAGACGCCAAATCATTATGCACTTTGTCTTTCATGTCTTTGTTGGGGTGTTAAAAGACAGGTGAATTTAAAATACATTGAAATGCCTAAAGGGATTCAGTATAGGCTCAACTAACTTCAACTTACTGATCCTGCGAAGAAGCTTATTCATGTGTTCTTCAAGAACCTGTTGCCATGTAGTCTGCAGCAGGTTTGCAGCAGGGCTTCATCTGGGTCCCGCGATCCCTTGGAAGGGATGCTTTGTCCCCGCCTTTCGTGGTCCTGGCTCCGTTCTTCATTGGCACTTGGGTCTTTAACGACTCGCGTCAGCTGAGATGTGCAGTGTTTCTTACCAGGAATCTTTAATACGTGATGTTGCTTTCTCTTTTAAATTCAGGTTGTGAAAGGCCTTACCTATTTATGGAGTCTAAAGATTTTACACAGAGGTGAGTAACAGATGTTTCCTGTTTTGCAATGAAATACCATATTATTTTATTTTAACAACACTTTCTACAGAGACAGTAGACCATACAAACATCTGGTTTGATTCCAGTGGAGTAATGCAGAATGAATCTTACTCATTAGCCTTGCAGATTTTCTGATAAAATATTTTTACTGCTGTTCTCTTTTATTGCCCACCCTCCTCTCCTGCAAAGAAAAAGACTAAAGAGAGAAATGAATTTTATAGAGATTTAGATGCTTAGGGCTACAAACAGGAGCCCAGTGGAAAAATCAGCAAGGAAAATCAGATGTTTGACTAGTATTGAAAATAGAATATAAATAATGAATTTTCTTACGTACTCCAGAAATCTCACGTGACAGCCACAAGCGTTGCTAGAGTCTCAGATCTCTAAACTTGTGGCCCACTGTCCTCTAACGTGATCATGAATAATTAAAGAAACTTTAAACCTGGTTGGACATAAGCCAGTTTTTGGTTTTGCTGTTTATTCTCCTTCCTGAAGCTAGTCTGTGTTTTTTTAAACTTCTAATTTATTTCTTGCTTTTTCACGTTGTTACATTTTGTTAAAAAATTTATCTATTGTAGTAAGTCAATTCAGATATACTAGAACTTTCAAGAACAACGGCAGTTCTGGAAGCAGTGGAAAATGCAGTTTAAAGAACAAAGAAGCCTTTCCCCCTACACCACCACACCACCCCCCCCCCAAAAAAAAAAAAAAGAGAAACTCATTACATTTATAATGTTTCTAAAGTGTCTGAAAGTAACTGCTCTGGTTCCTAATGTTGCTAACAATACTGTTTAATTTAACCCATCTGCTCACTCAGCCCGTGTGCACAGTTGGAGCGTGCAGTAACCGACATCATTTGTGATTGAAAGAGAAGTGTAAAGTAGAGAGACACATAGAAAATTTTAAGTTGCAAACCAAATAGGTAAGACCGTTTCTTCTGGGGTGGTGCCTAGTTTTGGAGTGGCTGAGAAGTAGGTGCGAGACTCTGGCCAGGTGACGAGCAATGCCTGGGTTCGGCACCCGGTGTCCTGGTGTGATCAGTGGAAGGCGTCGGGCACCTCTGGAGAGTCATCCCGAAATCTGTGCACTGAGTGGGGAGAACAAGCTAATACGAAACGCTCATTCCCAGTATGTATTGAGGTCCTGCACCTCCTCAGAGCTTCGGCTCCAGGCTTTTGTGGAGAGTTTGTAGTGGAGGATGAGATTGATCCTTCCTTTGTGTAATGGCCAAGCGAGCAGCTGTGCAGCAGGACATTGCCGTCAGTTCCTCCTCGGTCCCACAGCATCTCCTTCCTGGGAGATCGCTCTGATGTGAGAGCGCGGGCTCTCTCCTGGGTGGGAGAAAGAGAGCTGTGGCCAGAAGAGTGAGGAGAGATCAAGTAAGGACCTGGCTTTGTTACCCCAGATTAGAGGGTGAGTGAAATGCTGAGGCCGCTGCTGTATTTGACCCTAGGCTGTCACTGGATTAAAAGAACAGAAATAACCCAGAGTCCATAACCAGCTCGGTGCAGACACAGGTTACCAAGGAGGCTTCATTTTGGATGACGGTTTAAGCATTTCACCTGCTAGCCTGAATGTTACCAGATGCCGAGATTTGTCAGCCCCATCCATTCTCAGCAAGAGGATGAGCAGTCGAGATGCCAGAGCTGCCACGGCGATTGTCAGAATAAATATAAAGGGTAAAGCAGGTGGAACATCCGTGGCTGGGTATCGCTCTGTATAGGCTGCGCAGTCTTTGCCGTGCTTTTGTAAGACCCAAAAAGAAAAAGCAGATTTGACATTTTTTTTCATTGTGAATTTTTTCATTAGAGATTCTGGCCACCTGCTGAACGTGATTTGGAGAGAGCATTGTGGGTCAAGCATAGATGCTATAACTGTAACATTTCATTGTTTGTGTAAATTTAGAACCTGGGTGTGATTTTTGCTTTCTCGGTAAAAAAAAAGAATCTCCCTTTCTGCATGGGTTTCGTTGCCTTGATTGAAGAGCAGCTCTGAGTTTTTGATGAATTATGTATGATCTTTGCTATGGTCTAAAGGAAAACGCAGCAACTGATTTTTCATCACACTTCAGATTTTCCTGGCCTTGGTCTGTTGCTGGATTGACTGAGGTGAGAACAGCACTGCAAAATGGCATGGAGGGGATAACTAGCGTTCCAGCATCCCGTGGAGTTTCCTCAAGGGGTTGGTTTTCAGTATTACTCCGTACTCATTTTTAAGATACAGAACATGTCTGTGTACTTCTGTATCTTAAAAACAGGTACAGAGTAATAGAATGCAAGGAAGATGCCTATTTCTCAAAGTAATCTCCTTGAGCTGTCTCCTGGTTTTAATGCATCAGAGGTAAACGAAAGAAAATTTAACCCTGACTTCCTTGCTGCCACACGTAAAGCAGACCGTGCAAGAAGTTCGCGTAGGCTAAGAAGTCAAGAATTTCCACCGTGGTGATAACGAAGGTGGAGAAGCAATCATCGTCAAGAAGCTGTGTACGGCAGTGCGGCAACCGACAGTTTGTGACTAGAGCATGGAATAAAGCAAAGGAAACAAACAATGAGCAAGTCTTTTATTCCAGATCAGACATTTCAGCAAATATTACGGCTTAACTTCAAAACAAACCTTGCAACTAATGAGGTGATAGCCATGCATATTAATAAACCCAAAGCTGTAGTCATAGTCATCACACCCACATCAAACATAAACATAAGATTAACACCTACACCACTTCTTTGGAAGATGTGAGAATGTCCCAATGATAAGTGTGCTCTTTTCCCCAGAGGATAAGAAGTAGAAATGGAAGGGTAATGAGAAATTAACTTAGATTTAAAACAGAATTAGCAATTAAACAAGTCTAATCATGTACAAAGTCAAAGTTTGTATAAAGACAAACCAAAATCTGTTAAGTTCAAGAATAAGTATAGACCGTATGCATTTTATCTGGTATGGTTTTTTTCTTCTGTTCACACCTCCTTATTAAAAGCAATGTATGAAATAAATGTTACCCGCTTGTGTTTAATTGTACTGATCTGTAGTTTTAGGCATGACTGCGTGGCAGGGGCCAGTACATACTGCATGGTTTGAGGACCTTCGTTTCTGATTAGGTTTTAAATTTGTGGTGGAGTTTTGGAAGTGTTTTCTGGTTTGTGGTGTGCGAGGTCGTGCAAAGCTGATGATCTGGAGATCTTCCTGGACTGTCTGTTAGTTGTGTGGCTGGCTGTGGCAGAAGGGAGGTTTTTGCATCACTCTGACCATCTCTGTTTTTTCCCCGGGATATTCCTATTGAAAGATATTCAAATCCTCCTTTGTTTTGACATACGCTAGCTGGAGCGGAGGTGTGCTGGTTGGTAGGGACGGGCGCTAGTGCAAGACAGACGACGAGTGTTCTCGTCATCTCAGCGACAACTGGAGTTTGCTGAGGGTTTCACCAAAGATGTCCAGAGCAGCACATTTCACTTTTCACCCTGCTTTTTTAGCTTTGTGAGAATTAATCAAAATTAGTGCCGCATATAATGAAGCAGAAACAAAAATACTAGAGCATGTGTGTATGTATGTACATACATACCTTCGTGTGTATGTATGTACAGCTAAACACATACATGCACGTTCCTGCACCACTTAGGTTTATTTAAAAAAAATAATCCTGGCCTCTGCAAAAAGCGTGCTGGTGAGGTCATTACGGCAAGAAAATATTTCCATTTTTCCAGTGGCTTCAGTTTGTTAACAGTAATGTTGTGTGAGCTGTCTGCAGCTAAAATTGTGCTTTTGTGTCTCTTGTCTCCCTTGAACCTGGCGTATTGCCGTTTTATATTTTTAAAAGACAGAAAAAGTCAAGAGACAGCTTTTAAAAATCTGGGGTTTCTTTGCCACAGCCATTAATCTGTTTGCTTTTCAATAAACCGAGATGACTGAAATGTTTGGTGTTCAAACAGCTGAACCTCTGATGGTTCTGTTTACTGGTAAGTAAGAGCTTGGAGGTCCCATTTATTTGCAGAGAGGTGAAACAGCTTAGGCAGATATATCAGAAGGAGGACTTGTTCATCCTCTGTAATGATGCTTCATAGAAATCATTTGTATTAAGCAAGCACTGGTAATGGGAGCATAATGACCCCTTTTGGCTCTTGTTTAAATTCTTTCACTTCTAAACAGTGATATTAATCACAAGCAGATGGTGCAGAACATTATTTATGCACATTTGTTTTCCAAAACCAAAAAATGTTTAACCCATTAACTGATGCGGTTTATGAAACAAAAAGGCTAATTTACTGATTGGGTGATTTTTCTCCCCACTTTCAATGTGAGATATTGGGTGAGGTGACATTTTTGTCTAGAACTGTCACTTTTTTTTTTTTTTTCTGGAGGAAACCAGTGCAGCCATCGGAATGCATAGCAAATATTTGCTTAAATCCCCCATTTGTGGTGCTGTTTAAATTCTGCTCTGAGGACAGATAGTGTTTGTTCGTAGCAGTGCTTGTTTGGCTGCAGCTTGCTCAGTCGAGTCCCCAGCCCGCGGAGGCCGCCGTTCCTCTCCGGGCTGATCGCCCATTGCTGTTTTCTCTTTTAGGATTTTCTTTTTAGTTTTGTTTGCGGAAGGATTTCGGGATCAAGCAACGCTTAATGAATGACAGGTGGTTTTTTAATTATATCGTCTTACTGGCGCATCTGACACGGTAGCGGGGAAGGGGAGCTGGGGTCTGCGGATCCCCAGTGACACGAGGTCCTTGGCTCTTCCCTGGTGGGAGCTGGGCAGCCCTGCTGGGACGGGATAGACGTGGCACGGGGGGTTTCCTCTGGTGGGTCGTGTTTAGGGAACACGGACTGGCGGGCAGCACTTGGAGACCACTCTGCCTCTTTCTCTGAACTCATGACCTGTACATGGTTAAGTCCTTATAGAAAGAAAATTTAGCTACTTGCTTGTTGCCTCATCATCTCTTTCCGTTGAGGTCGTAGCGTTTCACGCTTGGAGCTTCCTTCTGCCTTCCCAGACCCTTCACTCTACTCGGAGTGAAAACGTTTTTGCATTGTTAAAAAATAACGCAGTTGATCCGGTCTTGATCCCACAAGCCTATTTCCAGCCATACTGCGCCAAAATGTTTCTTTTGTCCATTTGGTTATTAATTATTTTTGTTACATCCTTTACAATTAAAAGCAAGATCTTCTTGTTATACTGCAGTTTTCTTTTAAAAGTATTAGTACTGTAAACACCTGGATTCATGCTGCACGGTGTCACTGTTCTCTGTGTGTGTGATTGCGTCTGCTGTTTAGTTCATTACAATTCAGCGCGAGCCTGGTAACGAGGGAGCTCTGTTGGCTGCCATATTTTTAGAAAGCAGGTTAAAGGGGATTACTGTGCAACTTACTGTTCTTCTTGGGATTCAGGGTAGAGCCCGCTGATGTACTCGGCGTGTCTGGTTAGATTTAGCAAAGTCACTCAACGCCGGAGAGGCGTGTGCTGCTGAGCGGGTGGCCGTGAGCACGTGTTTGAGTCTCCCGGACGTTTTAGTTTGAAAACACATTCCTAAAACATTGTTGGGAAGCGTAGGGGAGATTCTGTGACTGGGTGGATTGCTCTGTAGCGGTGTGTTGGTCTCATCACCTGAGGCGGGGGAAGAGGGAAAAATCCCTCAAAAATGCAGCGGATGGATTGAATTCCTGAAGACGAAACGGAGATGGTGGTATGCAGCCTGAGTCCGTCGATGCTGTATTGCGATGGAGACGCTCGTGACTGAGTTTTCTTTTGGCTTTGAGGGGGAAATTGCAAAACGTATCGGCAGTATTGATACCTAACTTAAAGCATACAGATCCACTTTAAGCTATATAACATACTATTGAATGTGCCCCTTTTTTAAACTGGATTTTTAGCTCAAATATAGGAAAGCATTTAATCAGCTTGTTAATTGAGGTTATACATTTCTACATTACAGAGACAAATTAAGCAAGCTACTGTGGTACCAGAAAACATCTGCTAAACAAAGGCAAACTTAATGATAAACAAAATTAGGTTCTTTTCTCGTTGGGTTTCATCCATCTGCACCCAACTAGTGTTCACTTTTAAAGAAGGCAGAGACACAAGCTATTGCTTTTAATCCATTTTGACAGAAGAAAGCAGTGATTAGGCAAAGCCACTGTGCCTCTAATCTTCCCAAGTTTAAGCCAGGCCATAACGCGCACGTTATGCTTTCCAACTGGCGTTCCCGGAGCAGAAAGATGCTCAGTGTTTCCCACGCTACAGTCAGGCTGGATGTTCAGTAGTTTATTCACACGTCGATTTTACGGTGTGCAACAGAAGTGCACCAACTCCTTTTGGCTTCGGAGGGGGTCAGCATTAAGATCTTTACGCTGACAATCTGGCTTCACGATGTACGTTGATGTTTTATTTGCTGGAGCAGGATTAGTAAGCAATTTGAGGAGTTGCTGGCAGTTAACCTCTCAAAGCTCTGAAACGGTGAGAGCGGAGCCGTTTTATGCCGTAGAAGCCGTGGAGGGGAAGGCAGTAGCTTTGAATAACGGTGTGCAGGAGAGCAGAGCTGCGGGGTGTGTGTTCCTGGGGCAGAGGGAGACCCCGATGTGTTGGTATGTTTGCGTTTTGCCCCTGTTCCTACATGCAGGTGGTTGTATGGGATACTTTGTGTTTGCAATTTTTATAGAATATTCAATTCTGCTCTTGTCACTGGGTAGGCATTAAGCGAGGGCTGTTAGAGACGAGGAAGGCAGGGTTAATTGCAGTGTTAGAACGCAAAGTCGCGGGGCTGGGATGAACCTTCAAGCGTCAGCGGGCTCTCCCTTGAATCCCCAACAGCCTTTGCTGTTGGCGCCATCGCTTTTGGCTTGTTCCTAAATTGCGCAGTGACAGAGTTTGTTCCCTCTCTGTCATTTCCACTCCATGCCGTAACCTGTAGATCCTTTTTTTGCAGACCTGCTCCAGCCTACACTCCAGGCAGTTCTTTAATCCTATATTTATGCAGTTGATTAAGCTCTGCCTGCATGTAGTGCTTCCGTTTGTCCCCGTTGAATATCATCTTATTTTTTTCAGTCTGATTTTCCAGTTTGTCAAAATCACTTTGAATTCTAGGTCCTGTCCTCCAGTGCACTTGCTGTCCCTCCTAGATTGGTGTCACCTGCAGGTTTAATAACATGCGTTGTTAGTGTTTGAGAGGTACAGATATAATGTCGTCTGTGCTGCTGACTGTTACGAACCAGAGGTTCTATTTGAAACATATCTTTGAAATATTTCCTCTTAAAAATCTACCAGGCCAATATTTGTAACGATCTCTGTATATATGATGCGTATCTAGGATCACATAGATAATACCGTTTTGTTCCCTCGACAGATGTGAAGCCCTCCAATATGTTGGTGAACACGCGAGGCCAGGTGAAGCTGTGTGACTTTGGGGTCAGCACGCAGGTAATTCCCCCTTTAGATATCTGCCTGCTCTCTTTCTGGTGTCAGAATCACCTGGCTGCCAGACAAACAGCCCCACAGCTCGCATCCCTCTGCTGGGACAGCCCTATTCATTTTTAATCTCTGGGCGACTTTTCTTCATCTGAATATGATTGTTCATTGTTTAATGACAGTAAAAACTGCTGATATTGTAATTACTACTTACGAATAGCAAACTTCATTGATATGCAGCTTTGATATGAAAGCGTTTTGGCCAGACAAAAGGGAGGGCAGAACGAGAGATGTGTCTGGGGAGCCCAACTGGCCCACAATAAAAATTAATATTGGGAGTAACAATAGTGGTGGGCTTTTACAATGTGCAGCACAAATTTTAATTAATTTCCATTTTGGGCCTCCCTGGAGAACTTCTCTGATAGTGACCCATGAGCTTGCTGTGATGTTGATTTGAATTTCAGCACCTTTACTCTCAGCCAAACACGAGGACCAAAGAGAAGGTCAGCCTTGTATTATAAGTTGTCAGAGTCTGTTGTCCCTCCAGCGTATTTAGTGCTCATTGCATTCAAGTGATGAATGTGGCTTTATTCACATCTTGAGCCAGCTGACTGAAAAATGAGTGCGTTCAATCCTACTTCAAATTGACTTTTTATATCAGACTAGTTTGGGGTACTAAAGCGATAAGCATCCTGTTTAACAGAATTGTTTAAGGTTATCTGCCATAAACTGTAATGCAGTGCTTGTTTAAATTGGAACTCTCATTCCGAACAAAAGAGAGATTTAATCATTTTTAATGCCTTTGCAGATAAATTTGTTCCCTTTTACATAATTTTTAGTTGATTTATAGGAATGATGATTGTAGGTTAAATGAGGAATAATTGCCCATTTTATTTCCACATTATCTTTATATTGTTCTAACAGACTGTTTTCTCTGATAGCTGGTGAATTCTATAGCCAAGACGTATGTTGGAACAAATGCTTATATGGCGGTAAGTGGATTTATGCAGGAATAACATTTAAATAGAAGTACTTGTTCACAGTCTCGTTCTGTGTAAGGCAGGAGATATTCTAAATCAATTCTCAAACTTCATCTCTCCTTATCAGGAGACGTGACGACTGCGCTTCGTGCTGATGAGGAAGAGTAATATTGGAAAAGTGTTTCTTTCATGTATTTTTAGTTGCATTTACTGCATTGTAACAACCGGGAACAAAGAAGAGAGCCAGTTTAACGTATAAAAAACCAGTTTTCCACTGATAGGCTGTGGCTCTTTGCAGACCACTGACAGTCCAATGCTGTCTGCAGTTTGGGAACCGCTGCTCAGAGCCTTCAGTTTAGCAAGGCGGTTAGACACATGCAGGCGTCTCCTGGACTTCTTCATACCTAAACACCTGCGTGGGTGTTTCCCACGTGAAGCTGCCCTGTAAATTTGAAGCTAGAAATATTTGGACTAATAATATTAGGGCATTAAATTGCTTGTTGTGTAATGTTAATATCATACATATCAAGTCATCAGCATGTTTCACTTTTCTATATGAATCTTGGTCAGAGCGCTTCTAATGATGAGACTGCTTTTGTCCTTTTTCTGTATGTCAGAATCCCATCATTTGTAGATCAAAGTAAGACATTACTGAAGATGTATCGTTTGGGGGAACGATGGGATGTGAGGTTTGGGTTTAGCAGTTCTAGCTGACCTGACAACTGGCGGGTGGTGCTCACGTCATTGAGGTTAGTATGGTGACGAGAGCTAGTCTGAAAGGGAACTACAAAAGTTAGCATGTCTTTTCCATTAGATCAATTTGATTCATTTTAGTTCTCCATTTAACAGATGTGAAAACTTAAATGCTTCAGTTTAGAGCGGTATATTAACTGTTGTTTTTTGTTTTTCACCATTAAAATTCTTTTAGCAAACTACTTATGTCGTAATGTTAATGAGAAAAAAAGAAGCGTTCAGCTTGGTTGAAAAAAAAAAAGTGTCCAACCATACAAAGTGGTGGATACTTATATTTTTCAAACCTCAGAAAAGAGGAGAGAGAAGTCCATGACCTTTAATTGCTTTAAGGTATTTTTTCTTACTTTCTTGGAAGAAGAAAGCACACCAGGGTGTCCATTGATTTGCTAAGTGCTTTTCTAGTCAAGGTATACTCATTATGTGGCTTTTGAAACACTCGCGTCACCATCCTAGAAAGACTTGGGCTATCCTGTGCCATCACAATATTATGTGCAGAAAAATGTTTAAATGAAAAAAAAAAGAAAGAAAAGGGAAAAGAATCTGGTCTTTATGTATTACCACTTTTCTAGTAAGCCTGCTGATCTCTATGCCTCCATTTTCTAAAAGAACTGGAATACAGCAAATCAGACAAATAAACAGCTTCAAATTAATCAACTTTTCCAACTCAGCTGTTACTCTTAGAGTGGTCTTAAGCAGGTCTTAGAATTAAATTGTATTATGCTTTTAGTACAAATCAAGATTACTCTTTTTTTTCCCAGTTGTACATTAAATAAATTACCTTTTTTTCATATTGTGTATGGATGAATGTGATGCATTCATCTATTAATTGAAAAAGAAGTTTAAGCTAAATTGTACTTGATCTGATTTCATGTATTAAAATTATTTTGCTTTTTGAACGAGTCATTTGTCGTCATCAAATTTATAGTCTCGTCATCAAAAAATAATGGCGGTCGTAAGCTTTGGTTTGTCTGCCTACTTGGCAGCCTGTGAGTGAATTTGAAGCCATTAAAAAAATGGAGGTTTCTGTTTAAGACAAAAAAGCAAAAAAGCTATTTTATTGAGAAATCAAAATTTCCGACAAAAATATATTTCCTGTAAAATAATTTTGGATGAGCAAAGTAACCAGTTGCAGAAATTTTTAAGATATTTTTGAGCTGTGTATCCTTAGGATGATCTCTGTGTTGCACACTTCACTTCATGTACGCGTTATTCTTATTTTCATCTCCTTTTCCATCCTCTTTAATTCACGTGACGAGACTTTTTGTTTGGATGTGCAAATGATTTACTTGCCCGTATCTTCTGCGAATACATAATTTCTAAATGTCGGTTGCTGTTTAAAACTTGAGCTGTTGCAAGGGAAGAGGAAACAATTTTGTATTGCTCGGTTTGAATTTTGCCTCTGGTTTGGTGGCTGAGGAAAGGGCAGGGTCTCATCTGCACTAGAGAGACCTGCGAGTGTTACCATCGTGCCGCAGGCGCCGTGTCTGCCGCTAACAAACTGTGCTTGGCCGGGACAGCCCGTACCATGTTACGTTATAAAGGCAGGCGTATCTGGCGGTGTGCATTTTTGGCTGCATATCTGCATCTTTAGGAGCATCTTTGTCAGTCTAAAAGGATGCTTAAAAATCGTATCCCTTTATGATGCTCTTGCAAGCATTTCTAAGATACGCTGACCTATGCTAATTTATTGAAGGCTTGCCTTAATGAACGTCAAAAAAAAACCCCCATAAATAAGATTTTTGGGTCACTGTTCAGCTCAAAATAAATGATGTTCGGTGAAAAAGATTCTGTTCCAGTTACATTCTGGGGTGGTTTTTTAGGTTATGGGAGTTGTGGAAGGCTATCCTCGAAGATAACGCGGGCGGCACTGTGGTTTTTATTTAACATTCATGCTGCGATAAAAGCTCCTGACCTGGGATTAGCAGTGCAGAGTAAACATCCGAAAACACATTGGACTGGCACTAATTTGGGAGTTTGTTTTCTAAAAAAGGTCTCTGGATTATTAAAGACTAAAAATACAGCCAGTGCTTCGTAGGTGGTTGGGCTAGACAGGTGCATTAACAGCACAGTGGGGAGAGAAGTCTCATGGAGCCTTTTATTGTTACATTTCATGCTGTACTTGACCTTGGAAATGCTTAAACTGTAGCTTTCAAGTAAAACCTAGCAGTTATATTTTACAGCATTCTATTTCATGAGGCGTTAAACTTGCTATTAATAGTTTTGAGCAAAGTCTTTTTTTTCTGTAGGTCAAAAATGAAATTAAAAAAATATATAAAATAAAATTGCCGGCATGTGACTTCATTGATTCTTTTGGCTTCAATAACTTTGTTTTTTAAACCAGAGTTACTCCCCAACCCCTTGGCTCAACAGTAGGAGTCTGTTTTCCTAACATTCCTCGCTGCCGTGCCAGGGCTTAGCAGTAGCTGTACGTACCGTTGGACTCTCACAACTTGACCTCGCGCTTCGCTGCGCGTGTGCGAGCCATTGGCTTTTTTGTTGGGTAAAACAGCCCAAACATAAATGCCAAGGCCAACTTTACGAGGTGCGTAGCAACAAGTCTGAGCATAACGGAGTCCTTTGCTCTTGCAGAAGAGGCAAAAATAAATAAACAAGTCACGTTTGAAGAGCGGACGTGCTCTCTGCCAGGTTAGCTGGTGAGCTTAGAGCTTCTTTGCGTTTTCTCAGTTGATTTGTTTGCCCCGGTCTAGCTTTTGTGGAGTAAGTATGGATGTTTGTTTGCTAGGCTCAAAAAGATGTTTCTTTCCGTCTCTTTGCAGCCTGAGCGGATTTCAGGAGAACAGTATGGAATTCATTCAGACGTTTGGAGTCTAGGGATTTCCTTCATGGAGGTATGCAAATATCCCTCATTTTCATGTGCACATTGCACGAATCAAATGAAATCTAACATCAAAATATTGTAATGTAGTCTTTGTATGCTCTTTTTATAGATGCATGCTGTCAACTATTGCTAAATTTGTTGGCTGTATTTAGAATGGGTTTGTTCTTACCTTGTTCAATTCGATTAGATTTAAAGAGCCTCTGTACAAACCATCTGACAGTCTTCAACCCTCTAATAAAACTCCGCATGAGAGTAAGAAGTAGGACCTGGTACATGGGTGCCTCTGCGTCCTTTCCACACCTCTGGGACTGAAGATGACAGTATTTCTGTATTGCATCTTCACAGGCCGGGATAGAGTGCGTTATTATTAGGGCTGAAGTGACATTGTGCAGATTGCAGGTCTGAGCTGGTTAACGGCCTCGCAAAATCCTTGCAGAAATATTTGCACGATGGTTTGAGTCTCTCCCTGTGTGGTTAAACAAAGTGTTTGAATTTAAGTGTTCATAGGGGCTTTTAGTAAGGTCTCTTGCCAACATAGTTTCAGCAGGAGAAAGTCTTATTAAAATGAAGCAGTTCAAAGAGAATGTGGTCGAAAGTACAGTGTTGAGGAGAACCCATGCTTTCTGCAGGTTTGGTCAGGACAAGATCAGTTTTGATTCAGGAAAAAGGTTGTTTTTTTCAGCTTAGGGCTCATCAGGTGTTTTAAGAAACATGAATTTCAATGACTTTATAAAAACGGATGATTGTTTATAGGAAAGATAACCTAGAGTGTGTAAGTTGAGAAGAAATATCTGTGTTAATGATAGTATCATCAACAAAATGAGATCTGGCTTGGTCTGGTCTGGGAGGAGGGACAGGTAGCTCTGGTCTGGCGGTGGCAGAAGCGGTATGTTCACATAACCTTTTTCACACTGGCCTGGGCTGGCCACAAACACGTGAGCCACAGTCGGAAACCCTTGTAGCCTTGACAGCTCAGGCAATAAGCTCTCAGGAGACTTTCTTCAACTCGAGGACAGTCCCATGAAAGAAATTCCCCCTGCTTGGAGCAGTTGTGTTTTCCTGTAAGAACAGTTCATTCAAACCATCGATGACTTACATCATCTTTCTCGCGCAGCCTGACAAAGGCATGCTACGATAAACCCAAAAATATAGGTGCCCTTCCCTTCTCTTCGGGTATAATATGGTATCATTAAGGTCAAGCTGGATATACCTTTTGGTGAATGGCAGTTGTTTTTTTAAGCAGAAGATTAGGTAGATGTTGAGTAGTCTTGGTGCTGGCCCTCTGCATCTAGGCAAATTTTCACATTTCATAGCCTGAAAGTTAACTGAGACCATTGTTATGTTTTCAAACAGTAAATTCCTTGCCAAATCAGTTTTCACCAAAATGAAAATACTTAATGGTGAATCATTGCATTCAGATCTTGTAAATCTTTTCCAGAGTCTGACTGAAGCTAACTCTGAATTACAATAATGACATGCTTGAATGTGTCACAGGGGATGCGGTTCTCTTAATTTGTTTTACTGCAAATTTCAATGGTTTGTGATGCTGGAGAGCCCTCGCAATTTTGGGAGAGATACAGAATGTACTCATGCACTCTGTAAAAGAATCTAGCCAACAAAGGGCTAAAACAAGATTCTATTACATTAAGACTTGACTATGGTGTATTTCCTGATTCACGGTGGAATAGAGTGATAGAAATGCAGAAGTCCTATAGAGCAAGCGTTTACTGGTTCCTTTGCTGAATAAAAGATGTATTTCAATGTGCAGCAGCAATATGATGATTTACCGCATAGACCAAGCTATTTGGAATTTACTTTAGGATTACTGGTAGGTAACCTGGCTGGTGGTGAATTTGATTTGAGGGATGAATTTCACATTATATTAGTCAACATTAGGAAAACTCCTTTAATTTGCATTTGCTCTCTTAAACCTTCTCAACTTTTTTTGCTCTCTCGCTTTTCACGTATGTCTTCTGAACCAGATGTACAAAAAACAATTTGGTTCTGTGCTCTTTGTTAATTGGTATGTCATCTGCTCCTCCGAGACCTCTCTTCACCGTGATCGCTGTTTTATTGAAGTGGTTTGAGTGATGTGTTAAATGATGAAAGCAAGGACAGTGGCTTAGAAAAATGTCTCAAAAAAGGTGAAGAAGATGCTCGAAGAGCCACACAAGGTCACTGTCATTAAAGTAACACTGTATTGACATGGGGATTGGTAGTGGAGACACCCAGACTCTTGTTGATGAAACTGTTAAAAAGGGAAGTTAGCGTTTGCTGTAGGATTTTACACTACTAAGCAGAGATAATTTTAATACTCCAATCCCTACAACTCCAAGCTAACACAGTTACAGCATGTTAATTGAAAAGAAATGGCATGTGGGACCAAGTTTGCAAGGGCTGTTCTGACATATGATAATATAAAATAGCAGCTGAGTAAATCTTCTCATTTTCTTTAATATTCTTCTGAGCCTTTAAAGTGTCTTGAATTTCTTTGCTGCAAAGAAATGTGTAATAAGAAAGTGAACTCGTACTTTTGAAGGTTGGGAAAACTGCCCCAAAAAACTTGCTGGCAGAGTGTGAAAAGTATGCGATGTGGGTACCACGTAAGCCTTGAGAGATGGTGAGCGTTCTTGTTCCTTTTGAAGTAGGAGGTGTCTGAGGGTGCTCAGTCTTCCCTTTGCCAAAAATAAAAAATAAATTAAAAATTAAAAAAAAAATTGTGCTAGGTTTTTTTTATTATTATTCAGCCTTTTTTTTTGTTTGTATTTCTTTCTTTAGGTTTTTTTGAAGTGAATTAAATTTAACACATAATCTGTAAAACTGTTTAAAAGTGTTTCATCACAAATAGTTTGTGTGTTTTCATGAGGTTTTTAGATGTTTTATTGAAGTGCTCTTGGGTTGACAAAGCAAGTTCAATTTAGACCAATGACATTGCTGTCACTACACTGAAGACTGTGTCAGCATTTTGATTATAAAAGCTCTTTTTCAGGGGTTTATAACTCAGTCATAAAATACACTCCAGGCTGAGTGGGCTGAGTCTGCGTGTGCTCTGTAACCGATTCGGTCTCCCTCCAAGAGCCAGCTGTGCCCTGCACGGGAGGATAAATCCGATTTCTTCATATTTCTTGTTACTCTCCAACGTGACTCTAATCCTACCTTATGTGGCAGCTAAAAGTGAACTTTAAAGCATCCGAAGTGGGACAAAATACATCCTGTTGGTTTTTGCTAGCGGCATGCTTGGCCAGTGGTGCCTTTTGTGGCGATGTTTGAGGAGAAGGTATACTGCTGTCACCTGCAGCTGAGTTGCATCTCCTGGGGTAAGAGACTGCTGTGAGAGGCAAGAAGCTGGGTGAGAAGAGCTTTGGTGGGACTCTGTAGGGCTGATGTGTTCTCAGGTCCTCCTGCTTACACAGAGGGGGTGCTTCTTGGTTTTCTCCTGGATTTTGCCATCTCGGAGCTGCCTGCTGAGGAGCACTGGCATGCTCTCGAGACAATACTGAGGACCAGAGTCTCCTACATGTCGTAAGGAGAGATGGTAGGTGAAGAGAGGGGAGTTTTGGGAATGGAATAGAGTTGTGATGCGAGTTGTTCGTTGAGGTGAAGTATGGGCTCCAGTTCTGGGCTCCCCAGTTCCAGTTCTGGGCTCCCCGGTTCAAGAGGGACAGGGAACTGCTGGAGAGGGTCCAGCAAAGGGCTACAGAGATGATGAGGGGATTGGAGCATCTCTCTGATGAGGAAAGGTTTAGGCACTTAGGCCTTTTCAGTCTAGAGAAAAAAAGACTGAGGGGAGATCTCATCAACGCTTATAAATCCTTCAAGGGAGGGTGCCAGGGGGATGGGAACAGTCTTTTTCCAGTGGTGCCCAGTGACGGGACAAGAGGGAACGGGCACAGACTTGGCCATAGGCAGTTCCATCTCAGCCTGAGGAGGGACTTCTCTCCTGTGCGGGTGGCAGAGCAGTGGCACAGCTGCCCAGAGAGGGGGGGAGTCTCCCACTCTGGAGCCATCCCAAACCCGCCTGGACGCCGTCCTGTGCCACTGCTGGAGGGGACCCTGCTCTGGCAGGGGTGGGGCTGGGGGAGTTCCAGAGGGCCCTTCCAGCCCTCACCATTCTGTGATTCTATGGGCTTGCAGATCTTTGCCGGAAGATCCAGGGCTCATTTTCTCTACAGATAGAATTGGTGTTTTATTGAAGGGCAGGAAATGAAAGTGATTCGCTTATGCCACAAACCGAGTAAGTTTTGGAAATAGAGTATGAGCTCATGTGCTTGGCTAATGATACCTTTTTGCACCTCCTTTTGTATCTCATCCCAGTCTCTACTTTCCACTGTCCTCTGCTGAGAAAAACAGATACTTTCCTGTGTTTCAGGCCTTCTTTTAAAATTACTTCGCTTGCAAAGATTATCATTGTTCTCTCCTTCAGGAAAAAGGCGTTTGAATATCAGTTTTAATGTTGAAAACAAGTTCTTAAAACTCCCAAAATGAGAATTTTAAGTCTTTAGTCATGGGAGTTCTCTGTTATCTGTATATTTGCAACATCTTTCAAGGTTGCTAGTAGTTTGTGACATTTGTGTTAAGATGTTGGTTTAAGTGATACTTCAAGCAGTCATATGATAGATTTTCAGCAGTTGTGTGCATTCCCACATACAGGAACACCAATATCTATCCAACAAACATGCCTTGTAGTGTGTATTTCAGGCACACATACGTGTCTTCTGAGCGGGGTTAACACTGCATGTAATGTCAGCAGTGTGGAGTCTTAGACTCTTCAGCGCACTTGGGCTGGGAGCACAGATGGAGATGTAAGAAGAGCTTACTCAGACCATGAAGGCAAAGAGGAGGAACGTGTTTGAAGAGCATTCTACAAGAGAAGAGATTATTCTCTTCAAGCACTCAATCTTTAAGATGTTTGACCGCATAAAATCAATGTAAAGACTTACATACATGTAATGTGGTCAAGGAGAGGAGGTTTCAGAAGAATTCTTTCTAAGTAGTCTAAAATATGTGATTGGTCCCATATCATCAGCTTTGAAGTGATAATGGTTCAAGATGAAGATTGTGAGCTGATCTGCAGGAGGTCGTGCAGACCGCAATTTCATCTTCTGCAGGATTTCACTTACGTGTCAACATTATGGTTGGTCTTTCATCAATTTTACACCCTTACCTAAACAACAGCAGGTAGATGTGGGGAGGGAATCTGAGACCTGAAGCTTGGTGGTACACCATAGTTTCTATAGTGGCACTGGAGACTTGGTGAAGGTTTGGTAGAAAGGGCAACTATGAATGTCTCCATGACTGCTGGAAGCAGACACGGACCATGCAATGACCTACAAGTGTCGAAAGCTGCACTGAGCAGAGGCAGGAGGAGTATTAATTAAAATAGTCCATTAGAAGATGGCAAGGGTCAAGCTTAAAAGGGAAGTGAGAATTTGCATTTAATCTCCATGCAGAGCAGGAGTCTTGATATTGTAACGAAACGCTTGGCTGAAGTGAGGTGTATCCGATCAAGTGACAGTTCTTACTGGACTTGTCCTTGCTGTTTGTGTGCTTGGAATGAGCAGAATTTTATTCTGCGTGTTTAAACAGGAGCGATTGGGAAAGGCCTTGCCATGGTGATGCTGCTGATGCTGGTAGAGCCATGGAGAAGGGCTCGTAGCAGAAGCCATGAGGTCATCATTAGGCAAACATGTGAAGAGCGTGATTTCTCCAGTCCTACACTGAGAATCCAAGAAGTTCTTAAATTAATGCATTAGGTGGATCTGGGTGCATTTCAGTAGGTACATTATAATGTGACTTAAATTACTCTTCTTTTTTTTCCTTTTTTTTTCCTTACTGAATTCGAACCTTCTCAAAGCTAATAAAAACCCCCAAGCTTCACGTCTATGCCCAGCCATCTAATAACCAGGAATGCTTAAATGTGATGGGTCTTTACTTTGTCAGTGCAAATCATTCTAAATAATATTAATATTAGAGAAAGCGTAAACCAAGTGTTTCTGAAAATGCTGGATTCCATCTCTGTGGGCTGACGACACCTCTCTGCTGACAGCAGGGCCTCGGGCAGCGCTGGTTTCTGTGGCCCTAGCCCTTGGCCGGGCCCTTCCTGACAAGGAACCGAATTTATGGAGAAAATGTTTCATTTCTGGCCTTTTTCTGGTTTCATGAAGTATGGCTGGGAGCAGACTTCAGCCCTTGGGCCTCGCAGCTTGGACCACTGATAGCTGCATAGGTGTGATTGTGTAGTAACAAGATGTCATTCATTTAGGATCAAGGAAAGCAAAGAAATAACAAGTGCTTTTTTTTTGCAATGAGCCTCACCCTGTTACTCTGTATTTTATGGGCTGTACATAGTGTGATGTCTGTGACTTGCACGGACAAATCCTTGTACGCTTCACTCAGCCCTTGAGAGTGGCTGTAACACACAGAATTTTGCTCAATAACTTGAATCATTCTTATTGTAGGGTATTTATGTAGTTTTAATCATTCTGTACAGAGTGATGCATTTCAGCAACTTGTTCTAAGAAAAAATCTGGCCTAGATTTTTATTCTTTTTTTCCCCTTGCGCTATTTCGAGCAATTGCTCCAAGCAGCAGCCATTAGGTCCGTTTCCTCCTCTGCCATCTTCAGCGGCCACCAGGATGAAGACAGACAATGTCCAGCTACCTCACGATCTTTGTGGTAGTGGAATTGGAAGTAAAGGTACCAGTGCCTGAGGGTTGGGTCATGAATTAATAATTGCTGTGTGGTGGGGGAGGCCCGTCAGAAGAGCTGCGAACGGAGAAGTTGCCTCGCAGAGCGCTATCAATCACTCAGTGACCATAACTTCCAGTAATTAGTGTATTTTATGGGCCTTTGCTTCAGTGACTCGGAAGCACATATGCTCCACTCACAGCTAAACTTAGCCAGAGTAATATTCCAGGATGATTTATCCGCTTGCTGCACTGGGATGTAACCCTATATTAGGTGAAGATTGTGAACTAAGCTGCAATAAAGTGTAAGTTTAGGTACAGTTTGCGCGGGTTGAGACCTCAATGTATCATGTTTCTCAGCAATTGCTCGTAGGCCGCTGTGGGCAGCCTGTGCGGCAGCGAAATAAATAATACAGTTCTCCACCTAAGTAGATAGATGAGTGGACAATTAAGGGGTAACATCAGCTATAATATAATATTTTCATAATATATAGGATTATGTAATATAGATTAACTTTCCCTGTTCTTATACTACGTAGTATAGCTGTTTCTACTTTTAAAAAGCCAAAAATTTCTAAGTGTTTGTCAGTCGAGTCCGCCATTCCCTGTTATTTGTTTGGTTTGTAACGGTAGATGAACTCTCTCATGCCAATGGAGATGGAGAGCAGCTGAAGTTGAGCTGCGTTTCCACCAGCACAACCAAATTTATATATTTTTTTTTTTTCCCCTTTAGCTATTGAATCTGAATCCAGCAAACGAATAAGCAGGAAGCCTCTCTGCTCGAACAAGTAGTCTCATTAATCTTTATGGACCATTTGTGTGAATTTTGCACCTGACAATTTGCGTAGATTGGCCCTGAAAGGCTGCCATCCCGCCTCCTTCCCTTTAGAAAAGGCGCCGCTATTCTCAGCGACACCTTTGAAGACGTAGCGGTAAAAGCCTGGTAATATGAGGGATTTGTGGCGAGGAAGAAATGTGCAATTTAATCATGATTGTCTGCAGCCTTTAGTTTGCGGTGCATTTCCTATAGTTCATATTTAAAAGAAGTCAAAGTGAAACTAATTATCTTTAATTAAGGTGAATTAGGCTTTGATTTTTAATATATTTTATGTAGAGAGATCTCAAACTCATCTGCTCAAGCCAAGGAATGTCCCAAAGGTTATTAGGGCATATTTCTGTTGGGCCTGCCGGTATTAGTAATAACCTTCTTCCTCATAGTCCTCGACATGAACAAATATGTCACTTCATCAGTCTCTGTTACCCGCGCTTATGCCCCTCCGCAGGGGTCGCAGATTCCACAAGTTATCAGCTAATGGCGTTATACATTAAAAATTGAAGCTTTCCTCACTCTGAGGCCTTTCAAGGCTTTGTTCTTAAGCCCCAGACACTTTGGAGTGCAGCTGCAAACTATAGGCAGAAGATTAAATTAATTTGTAACTCTTTTTTCGTCCTGCATTACTAAATCCTGCACATTTAATTGAAACCCTACTTCAAGATGCTTTGTGTTTCTGTTCTTCTTTGTTGTCAGTTTAACCTCAGAAGCACTTTAACGCTGGTAAATTGCTGTTATATCCTTTTGGATTCTTTTTTTTTTTTAAGCTGTGCAATAAGAGGACAGTGAAATTGATATTAGAAGGAAAGAAAAATCTTGGGGTAGTTTTTGAGGTATTTAATATTTATTAAGGTCCATACCCTGCAGAGTTTCAGGTGATTTTAAGCCATCTATCTAGGAATGTATAAATTGGTCCTGGAATGAAATTTCACCTGGGGAATTTCATGTTATCCAGTAGTTAAGTCTGATTTTTAAAGTTTCCTGTGTCTGAACATTCTGAAGTGGCGGCTGCTTTTCCATAAAAAGCGGGTTTAACTGCAGTGCACAATCTAAATGCAAAATCCTTAGATGGAAATTTAATTGTGTAAAATGTGCACAAGGTAATTAAGAACAAATTTTAGAACATTTCAGTCTATAAAGTCCTCCTTCAGCTAGATCACTAGCGATATTGTAAGTGCTTATTTTCAATTTGCAGTTATGCTGAGAAACATGGAATGTGTCTAAATTAAGAATAAAAACATCCCATGCTTTTCAGTATAACTGTAAATTAAAAAACAACTTGCACAACATAGGCAATAATCTAAGTGGGAGACTTTATTGCCCGGGTGTCCTAAAAAATATGTTTTGAACTTCCTGCCCTCAGTCACTTTCTGAACAGGGTACGGACCAAGTTGCTATTGTGATTCTTATTAACGATATACAGGCAGGCAAGTAAAGAGCGATGTGAAGAAGGCAGTTTGTTAGTGAGGGTTTCTGGAGTTCCATTTTCAGTTCCAAAATGGTGAATTACATTATTTCAACAAGTCATTTTTAATTTTGTGTCCACTTATCTGCACATTAAACGTAGGTTAAGAGTTGCTTTCCAGCCCTTCTTCTGGCTGCTCAGTACAGAGGGTTTAGGCACCTCCCTCTTCCAAAACTGGCTGCCTCATCTTCTTTTTGTGTTCCCTTATGTGCTTTTAGACATAGTTTGATAAAAATCAGCATCCGTGCCACACTGTACCTCTGCCTGTTATCTAATAATCTGGGATTATTTCTCAGTTTATCGAGCACTGGTTTGAAATCCGATGGGGCACCCCATACGTCCGTCTGCACCTCGGTCCGAGCCTGGGGGAAGGCTCCTGTCAGGTACTCGCGCTTGGAAGTGCACCTCATTTTTCAGGACACAACCTCACAGAACACCATAAGATGAGAGGTTTAAGTGCTCTGATGGGCTACTTCTATATCTAAGAAAGTAGTAGTTTTAAAAAACACACACGCCGCCACCACCACCCCCCAAAAAAACCCTACGCAGCCATGTAATTCCACTAAAGTGCAACAGTGTAGGAAGATGTGATTCTGACATACTTCTTGCCGATATGGTCTGATTCTCATTTATATTTCCATACTGTGCTGGCATTGCAGTTCACTGGCCCTTTTTAAAATGCCCTTTTTTTACAGTTCTTGTGCAGTGGGAAGGTATCCGTAGGGAAATGAGAACCAGCTCCTTGAAGTTTAAGCGTTCCCTTCTCCCCTCCTTAATATCCAGAGCTACATAAAATACTGATCAGGTCCCGAACCTAACTAGCGTGAACGGAAATACAGTATTTTTTCATGATGCCTTAAAAACAAAACTGCAGGTTCCTGAGTTCCACCATGTAAGTGCAGAGGTGGTAAGTTTTTGATAGTGTGTTAGTTTGGTAGTTTAAATTTTTTTGTATCCTGCATGGAGCTTGTGCTGCGTATGTTTATATGACTTCCTTGAGACAGATGATAGCCAGTATGAAAATCCCTTTAGTGAAGCTCTAATCTGTTTGGTTTTGGGTTTTTTTTTTCCTTTACTTTAACTGTGACGCTATTTATAAATCTAAATCTACATACAGAGGTCATTGGTTGGCTGAACTTAAACCATTTTACTTAGTAAATTTAATTAAGAAAATACAGTGCAACTCATAAGCAAATGAGTTTTTCCTAGTTTTAAACCAAACCACCCTCTTGAGTGCTGATTGCCTTGCTCGACCCCTGGTGATATAGAAACAGGCAAAATTAAAAAGGACATTAAAGCTTCATTAAATCTGAAACACATTTAGTACAGTGACATATCTGCAGGCTATTTCAGGGAAGATTACATACTCTTTGGTAAGTTTCTTAATTTATAATACCTTGACAATCTTGGAGGGAGGAAACAACTCTGACTAGATGAATCGAGTGATGGTTCAGGGGATGCGGAACTGGCACCTCGTCTGTCCAGATCCATGGCTGTATTGCTCTGCAGTTCTCGGTCAAGGAGCAGCTTCACTGAGAAATGTGTTTGTTTTCTAACAACCCCCGAAGAACTTGTTCCTGGTGCATTTCAGATTCTTCGAAGCTCATTTATACACCCCGTACTTATGTCTGGCAGAAAACTGCTCTTTCCCCAATTATTCTGCTGCCTTTGGAGCCCCTGCTGAGGCGTGTGGTGGTCGGGGAGAGGAATCGTCAGTGAGAATGGAAATGCTTAGTCTGAAGCCATCGTCGAGGCAGTGGTCGTTTTTCTGCTTAAATAAGATCTGCAGAATGATGCCCTGTGCATATAGCCGTAATTGTCTTCTTGTTCCACAGTGGGATAACGATTTCATTCCTAGAAGTCTGTAGGTATTGTAGTGACTATTCTTAAGTCAGTAGGCATTGGAAAAATCAGGATTTCTTCTACTTCTGTTCATGGAACAGCGTTTGGCGTTTATAGGTTTATTTCTAGGCTTTTTTAGGCTGTCACAGCAGCAGTGCTTCTTAGGATCTTGAGCAACTTCTTGGAAGTTAAGGATGGTCCTCCCAAAAGAAGAGAAGATGAAAAAGGGTATGTTTCAGTCGCTCTTGGTCCTTAAGACTGAGCATAACAGAAGACATAGGGTCTTTGCTTAACAATTTAGCAGTCTGTTTCAAAGCCTGCCATCAGGGAGTGGCTGGAGTGGCACGCTGA
Source organism: Pluvialis apricaria (assembly GCA_017639485.1). Lineage (NCBI taxonomy): Eukaryota > Metazoa > Chordata > Aves > Charadriiformes > Charadriidae > Pluvialis > Pluvialis apricaria. Next base: position 1,692,173 of record CM030015.1, read on the forward strand.
GCTGGGAGAAGCTGTGAACCAGGCACACGTGATAGAAAGGATGGCGACCAAGCCTGCAGAGCTCAGGTTGGTTTGTTATGAGGATGAATTCGCTGCAAAGAAAAGCACTGTGCTCAGCACTCTACCAGAAACAAAACTGAAAGGCAGAATTCACCCCAAAGAGTTGAGTCTTAAAGGCAAATCTGGAAGACAAAGCACAGAAGAAACCCAGAGGTGGAAGCTAGCTTAAATTGGATCACTTTGAGAACATGAAGAGCTCTTACTTGTTTGGTCACCTTAATGTTGTTCCCTATTTCAGTGTCTCTTAGAATCCTGATTTCTTCTACATTCTGTAGGTGTTTGTCTTAAACACCAGGCAAACACAACTGTCCCCAAGTGGAAGCCTACAAGTAGATCTCAGCTTTCAGAGAGATGAGCGACGCAGTAGAAACATCTCAGGAAAACTGTGCTCTGCTTTGTTATGTTACTGCTAGTTGGGATCCTTGGTCAACACCATATCGATGTAGCAAGCTGTAAAGGCGCCTCCTCGGTCATTATGCAAACTCCCACCCATGCCATATTTGGGAAAGATTGGGGTGATTTGTCAGAGCGATGCATGAAAATTTAGACATGCAGTTCCCGTAATTGTGACGCGCCTGGGCCGTAAGTACGCATTTGGAAATAGTGTGCAAACAGAGCAGCCCTTTTAGAACCCACCCGCTGTGTCTGTAGATTTTCAGGACAAATGCTGTCTCACTATTGCGAACACTTCTTTTAAGAGTAGTCACCAAAAAAATTGTTTCCTCTCTTGGGATTTCTCTTGCACGCCTCTCTTACACAAATGCTTCAAGACCTACTCTGCTTCTGTAATGTCTTTCCTCTGAGGGTCTGAAGGAAGTTTACTGTGTTTGCTAAGGCTCACGGCCGAATGGCTACTATGATACTTGGTGTGGGTGGCCGCGAGAATGGCAGAAAGGTCACCATCTCTGCTGTTTTGTGTTTGCTGCCACTCATGCTGCCACCTGCTTCTTACTACCTTCTAATGATCTTTTTCCTGAACTGGTGAGGCTCAAGTATGTCTACTGGTCTTTGCCCTGTCAGTTCACCACGTTGCTACAGCTCTGTCTATGTCTTATTCTTCACACTTAGGACAGTTTTGTGCTGCCAGCCAGGCTGAAATTTCAGCATAGGCTAGCACAGCTGCCTCAGCTGCAGTCTGGCTTGGTCAAGTAAACGCGGCACTGAGGACCTCAAATATCAGTGGCCGTGAAACAGCTTTTGCCCAGCACTGACGCGTGCTTTAGCCTTTGCAGGACATGACGTGATGGCTTAGACCTTCAGCACTGAGGCTGTTGCTCAGTCTGATGTGAACATACCTGGTTTGTCATGCAGACGAATCAATGATAATAGTGCATCCGTAACGCTTTTGGTAGACCTCCTTCTGAAGGTTGCGATGGGGAGGATTCATGAAGCTTAACCAGAGTATAGAGAAGCTCATCTGCCTGTGGCTCCTCTGTAAACCGTGGGGAGAGGTGGGCTTATGCAGAAAGCAGGTCAGAACAGAGCTGCTCTGAATGCCCTTTTGGAGGAGCCTGTGTCAACTCTGAAAACCTTTGTCCTTCACTGAATAGTAGACAAAATAACTTGTTGTGTTTTGCTGAAATTGTTTCCAAGGTTCAGATACCAAATGGGAAAACCTAAAGTCTTGTACAAAGAATCCATCATGGAATATTTATGAGCTATGGCATTCTGGCGACGGTAGTGTCATTGTTGGGTCTAATACTGATACGAGCAGATACTCCAGTAGTGCAGCGATTGACTTGTAAACAGTGTGGGCAACAAATTCAGTTGATATCATGTGCAATTGAAAGTAGATATGAAGAAGACGCAGTGTCATTTTGCAGGTGCAATGATCTCTCTCCAGATGCCCCACTCACAGGTTCCTACCTGGGTTTGACACCGATAAGGAAGCGAATCTCAGCTATATAACCCAGATTTTACTCTGAGCCAGTTAAGGAAGGACTTTGGGAGTTCAGTGCATGCTCTACAATACCTGTTCGTTGCAGATAATTATCAGTAAAGGTCAGTGGCGTTGGCCTCGCTATTGAGGCTGAACTGGTTTAATTTAGAGAGTCCTCGGGAACTTGGGCATCAAACAGTGTTACTGAGCGGCGCAGACAAAAGAGCTTGAGAAATACAGAAATAGTCAGAAACGTAGAACAAGGGGTGATTGTTGTGAACGACTCCATTCTAAATACAGCTCTTTGTGTGTTTTCAGAATTACTTTTGCCGGCATTTTCCAATTTATACAATAGTAAAAGTTGAGTACTTTTCTCTCTTTAAGAAAATGTGCCCTCCATGCAAATCTATATAACTAGACAAATATTATTTCCTTTCCCAGCTTGCTCTTGGGAGGTTTCCATATCCTCAGGTAAGATTGTTCATTACTGCTGTTTGCCACTGTGACATTCATTCCTATGTATGAAGGTGCAGAGAGCAATTGTGAACATTTGAGCCACATACAAATAAATCTGTCCTGTTAAATTGAAAAGTGGTATCTTGAAGGAGTCATTTAGAAATCTCTATTGATTTTTTTTTTCCTCTCTTTTTCTCTTCTCCAAACTCTAGATTTTCTTTCCCTGGAGACAATGAAAATTATGATGATGTTAATGATTGTTTTGTCCTCAGATTAAAAAATAATCCAGTATGTACAACAGTGCTTTTGAAGCAGGAAGGTGTACCTACTCCTTTTTCACATTTTACTTTTTAATTTCAATTTTGAATAATGGTACAATGGTCTAAAAATCTTCTCAAATCAAAAATATAATGTGAATGGAATACTCAAGGGA
>CM030015.1:1700000-1707500 GCA_017639485.1 Pluvialis apricaria
ATCCCTGTATTAACATGGTCTAAGATTCTTTTTGTTATATGTAATCCATACTATTGACCAAATTTGGCCTGGTTTCATTTAAATGTAAGCAGGTTGTCAAGGAAAAAAATATTTAGTTTAACTTGGCACGTAAAGTAGCCATTTTACTGTTGTTTTTTCAATTGACAGAAACATCCTTTAAGCATTCATTTATTTTGTGAGAATAAATTGAGGGTTGGTTGCAGCATGTTTCCTAGTAAGAAAGAAATGGTTTTTTCTTCCACATATATCATTATATCTGACCATTTAAAAGACATTAAACACTGTTCAAATGCTAATGCCAAAATAGTGAATTAAATTATTGTATAATATGTTAAATATGACAGACTTGAGCAAATATTTTTGCTTTTATAATGTATTCCAGAAATCACTGACAGTATTTTAAGTCATCTGCTATTATTTTAAACTCTTTACAAATTTCTTAACGTAGGTTTCCCTACATACATCATTTGGGAGATACTATACTTTGGATACATTTGGCTTTATTATTTTTCCTCCTTAGCCAGAAATAAGTTTGAACTTAAATTTGATTTGTCTATAAGAAACTTGCTGTAAAATTTGAATTTAGTTTTAATTTTTCTAGAGGTGTTTTCTTTTTTGAAAATGGAGGGATTTTAGCAAAAAAAAATCACTTTGGAATCTGAAGTATAAAAACATTTATATATTTTATTTAAATCTTCCTGTCAGATTATTTATTTTTTTTTAATGTAAAATGGATGTTTGAATAATACGGTCAAGCTTGGGAATGTAGGTAATTAGTAAATCCTGATTTTTTTGTAATATGTTTTAATAAGTTTTGACTGTGTTTTCAGAGTGGATTATTAGCTTATGGTCTTGAAAGATGGTTGGATATTTTTTTGCTTTCTAACCCTAGCAGTTACAGGCGGTCTGAGGGACCGGGGCTTCGGCTGTGTTTTGTGCCCGTGGTTCCAGGACGTGTTCTGTGCCTGTTCCCCTCTCTCGTGTAAAACCTCGCACCCGGCGCACTGGTGTGCACTGACACCAGCTTCAAACTGGTCAATAGTGGTGTTTACCACGGAGGGAAAATGAGCTACTACAGATGATGACCCGTGGGTGCGTCTTTGCGTAAGTTTGTGTTTTTCCAGTTCCTTACGGCATTGTCACCCTTCGCAATCTGTATTGAATAAGAAAAAGGCTTAACACAACACGCCCTTTTGTTGCTCCGGGCAGTTGTTCTCTTGCCTTCACAGCACAGGACTGATGGTGCTGAGACCTTTTGACTGCAGAAGTTGAGCGAGATCCCAAAATGAAATGGTGTTTGTTTGCCGTGAGAGCTACCTATCAGGAGGGGTGTGGGGGCGGACATCCAGGAGGAAATATTGAAATCTCTTCTGAGAGATTTTTGCAAATCTATAAGCATCTCCTGCGTGAGTTGGTGCTTCTGTGGGATGGGAGAAGTCCCTGTAGTGCTTGGAAGGAAACATCTCTCCCAGTTAGATGGGGAGTTGATGTCGTTGAATCACTTGCCAGAAGAAAACTTAAACCTGGGAGATGGGCTCTCCCTGGGAAGAAAGCTAGCGGTAGCAGGATTGATTCGTGTGGCCAGTTGTTTTAGGTGGCCATTTGCAAACTGTCAGCAAATATTGGATTTACTGAAAATTTACATCTTCTGCGCTCTGAGCGGGCATGAGAAGGAGGCATGGTTCCTCTCAAGTCACTCAGGATCTGGAGCTGGACGGAGGCAAGGGTGCACCAGATCCCTGCTCCCTTTTGCCTGCTTCATTACCCGGCGTGCGTCTGTAAGAGCTCAAAAATTAATTGTGGCTCTGAGCCTGTTTGAGGAGCGAAAGTACCTGCTCCCCGCTGGTCTGTGAGGTTGTGAGGACCTTCTGGAGATGAATGCAGTGGTCCCAACATTTGCTCTTCGCTACATCCATGGGCTGCTAATGCAGGGGTCTGCGCCAGAGGCGGAGGGCTGTTTCCAACATGCCTTGTAGGAGCACACAGCGGACACCACCGTCTTGTCCTTCTCCGCTGGGTGATGGTTGCTCAACATAGTGAAGAGCCTCAAAGGCCAGAATAAGAGATGTGAAGGTCTACGCAGGTGTTTCCCCGTCCACAGCAGCCGTTCTTCTGCCAGCCCTATGGAACCATGGGTTTAATTCCCAAGGGAGTGCAACACTACCTGTGTTGGGCAGTCAAATGATGTAGGAGAGGATGCTCGTGGCATAGCGTGGTGCCTTTCATCGCCCAAACCTGCTCAGCACCTCAGTTTAGTTAGAAACCTCCACTTGTATACCCAATTTTTTGCTGCTTTGGGTAATTTCCTTTCAGATGTCCCTAGAATTGTGTCATGTGTAGCGATCGCAATTGGTTTTGCAGCTCATCAGAGAAAGCTCAGGGTTTTTCTGGATGGGTTCCAGTGACAGGTTTTAGCCATTGACATTTTTACCTGTTTCCTTTCAAGCTAGAAGGGACTTGCGGTGGTGTGCTTCCATGGAGGAACAGTCCTGATGGATTATTCATCTGCCGCTCTTTGGTGCTTCTGGTATTAGAGGCTCTCTTCTTTCCTTACATGATTTGTTCCTCGTCATTATTAATAGAAAGGTTTTCCTCGCTGCAGGGTATAGCGGTAGTTGTGTGTGTAATCAACATGGAGAAGAGATGCAGCAGCATTGGTGCTTACGTCATCCTTGCTCCGTTTTTAGTCTAAAGACCCCTTTTCTCTCAGTCTCTCCTTTCTAGATTTCTGGCTGTTCTTGCGACTTTTCTTTGAACTTTCTCCGGCTGCCCCACAGCTCTCTGGGGGTGCGGTGCGCAGGCTTAGACACCGTGCTGCGCGGAGCAAGGGGAACCTTGCGGTGTCACCGGGCTGTCCTCCTGTCATTTTGGGTTCTGGGGGGGTTTTTTGGTAGCATCATGACATTATTCCTGCTCAGTTGCGATTGGTTTTCCTTTTCCGTAGTGTCCCTCTAGGTTCTCCTTGGATTCCTCTCTCTTACCACGGTGGTCATTTTGCTGAATTTGGTAAACGTGGGTGACATTAAGCAAGAACTGGTTAGAACTAAGCCCCCTTCCTTTGTCTGGTTTCTGCCTGACCATCCTTTGTTCGACTTACTGCACTTTTTGTGATGCTTGAAACAAGGTCTTAAGCAGCAGTTTGCTACATGTGCTGTCTTTTGTAAGAGTTGCTTGTCCCACATTCCTGCTGACTGGGGAACGGGTTACCGTTAGCACCCTGGTCCTACTCCAGGGTGGTGGTCATTGTTGGCTTCTTACACACCCTCCATAATTTCAACAGTGTGTAGTTTTTCATGCCCACTTTGTTGAATTGTGTTACTGAACTGGTAAACAGATTTCTGTGAGAAGTGGCTGCAGTTCAATGGTGGATGAAATAATCTCTTTATATAAATTTGTTTGTAGACCTCTGGGAAAACCAGCGTAATATAATTGTAAGAATATATTTAATATTAAGGTTGTTGTGAATTGTCTTTTTATTATTATTTTGAAATTATTTTTATTCTTTTTTTTTTTTTGTCTTCTGTTTTGTGACAGTGAATGCCATTTGCCATTTGCAAAATCCAAATTTTGCAGTGGATTCAAGGGGGGAAACGTTCAGAATGTCAGGAGCAAGTTAGGGGGGTTCAGTCTTACTCGCTATGGTGCTTTGGCTTCTTTCAGAAGTATAACTGTCGAGTTTTGCAAGACTTTGTAAAATACGTCTGAAGATCATGCTTTCATTCCAGAGGAAGACTCAAACCCATGGTGGTGGAGACCATGTGGAAAGGCAGCGTGCTTACGTGTTCCTTTTCCATTTATATCAGGGCAGAGACAAAGCAAGTGTGCGTTGGTCATTTGTCAACAATGTTTGTCGTTGCTGCTGTTTAATAAAGCTTACCCCTCATTCGTAAAGATTAAAAATAAGTTATATGTGCTTTTAAAATCCACAGTTTCCTAGATTAGGAAAATAAATGTTCTACTGTGAAGCCTTCCTTAAAAATCATAACTGTATGATTGGTTGGTGTATATATTTTTCTATTAAAAAAAAATATCACTAGCTTGAAAAGCAGTATATATGTAAAGAGAAAATTTGTTAACTGATATGGGAAGATCTAACCCTGGGTCACCTGCAAATCTCTCAAACAAGAGCTCCAGGGCAAGTCCTAATTCCAGAGAGTAAAAGTGAAAATTAAAGCTATAGCTAGTGACTCCTCTAAGTTACCCGGGGTGGATTCATTTGAGTTTCGTTGATTGTGCTTGTGAATATAATGTGAAAGGGATGGTAGAGGTCTTCTCAGCCACTTCCCGTCCAAAGTATCTCCATGGAGACAGGAATATAACCTCATGGTCTGTCAAAAGTTGCTTTTCATAACCAGAGGCATTCATTAAATAGTAGATGAAGCAGGAGGCAAACTTTTGCATTTTTAACCAACCTAAAAAAAAAAAAGCCATTTGGAGAATGTGCTTTATGGAGTAGTTTAATCAGATACCACTGATATTTCATCACCTGAGAAACAGACAATGTGATAGATTTATTTATCATTTTCCTTGCTTCTTCAAATTATAAACTATCACATGCAGTAAGTACAGGAAAAAAAAAAAAACACAGCAAATGCAATACAGATTCAAAAATATCAAACGGCTGATCTAATTCTGCAACTTCATGCAATTTCGGTTGCCTATGAAAAACTTACCAAACCTTCTCACCAACTGGATTTTCCAGCGATGCGCGGGTCAGGGGCTCACGCCGCGTTCTTCTGGCGTGGCCGAGGGAGCACATCGGTGGTGAAAGGCTTCAAGTGACTTTTCAGAGATGAGAATGATGTTTTAATGAGCGCCTCAAAGCATTCCCCGCTACTCTAGAAATGCACACTGTGCCTTTTTTTTTGTCTTCCTTTCAAGCGGGGTTTTCACTTGTGTCACCGCTACCATTTCACTGCTTGAAATTCTTCGTGGGAAGTACAAACCCATGGCAGTGGCAGTCTCCTTCCCGATCCCCGAGCGTTGCGAGCATCACACGGGGGATGCGACATGCCAAACGCTCGAGCTTTTGAGCTGCAGCCGCTGCACTTGGGTCCCTCGAGATGAACCTGCCTCCTAAACTTCGCAGCTCCCAGTAGTGCAGGAAAACCAGACGGTTAGGGAAAGGGGAAAAAAAAAAAAAAAAAAAAAGAAGCGTGGGTGAACGGGAAGATAAAACATTTTATGTTGAGTACTTTAAAAACTGTTCTTAATGTGCTATAAAACCGGCTGCTTCGCTTTTTCATGAACTGTGTGCAAAAGGAGAAGCACCGACTGTAAAGTTGTCGTCGGTTAGGTTTGGTTTATAGTTGCAGAGGCTGCCCAATAATGTGGTCTTAGAAAAGGTAAACAACATAGTTTTAACAGTGAAAAATATGCCTAATATAAATACAGCTAAGTTCATTGCTGCTCAGAACTTGAAAAATACGACTGTAACGTTGCATTTTCTAGTGGAGTTAACAGAGGAGCACAGTGCAGCCTTAAAAGCAATATATCTGAGGCAGAGAAAATAGGTAATACATCTAACTGGGGAGTCTCTGTGGCATTCGCGTAGAGGAAAGCGCAGTAGCTTTATTTAATTGAGAAAATGAATCAATTACAATGATGTTGCATCATCAAATGCAAGGGAAATAGCAGATATGTCATTACATCGGGTAACAGTGTTAAAAAGTAATTGAGTGTCTTAAGCATTTTGAATCAATTCCAGGTACTGGCACAGCTACCTTAATGCAAAATTTATGAAGATGATCTCAAAATAATATGTCTCCATCAAAATTGTGTAATAAAACCCGGTAACGATGCGCGTGCGAGCGAGCACACATCTCTCCTCCTCGCAGAAGCAGGGCCCGCTGCTCCAGCGGAGAGTTGCAATGTCACGGGAAGAATTCTGTAATACTTCGATTTGCGTTGCTTTATTTTTCATTAGAAGCACTGAGCGCTTTTATTAGAAATAATATTTTAAATCTTGTTCTGAAATTGGATGTGATCGTATCTGTTGAGGCCACTGTGTATGATCCCACCTCTGTTCCTTTTCACAACAAGACCTATTTTTCCAGTAAGGAAATGTGACTGATACTCTGTTTGGATGAAAAACTGAATCGCCTGTTCACGTGCACTAATCTCAAGGAGCTCCGAACCACCCCTGTTGAATAAGCTGAGTCCGTTTGGTCATTTAGCATCTGGAAGTGAAGTATGAAAAAAAAGCCTTTTAAGCCTTTTCACATCCACAGAATATTTTGCTTATTAGCAATAATGCGAACCAGCAAATTTATTCTGTTGAATTGTAATAGATTGCCATTGACCATTAAAAAATAAGATGGGCTACTTCTGTCTATTTATTATTTTCTTCCTTGTAAAAAAATGGAATTATACACAGAAACTTTATGTGTGCATTTGTGCGCTACTACTACAATAACGAAAGACTTCACGTGCATAATACCAGCTATTTTCTTGGTGCTAGTTTTCAACCTCCTCTATATTACATTTCACTACCTGTAAAGCGTTACGGGAGGATCCTGCCTCTGGCTGGGTATTGGGGGAGAGCGCTTCCAAAGCTGATGGCAGCCCTACCCCATTCATCATCATGGCACTATACAACAGAGAATATTAAATGTAAGGGGCAAGCCAAATAAACTGTGGTAGAAGAGAAGACAACATTTTCGCTAAGGACTGCATTCTGTTTGCATCGCGATTATGTTGGGTTGCAAGCAACTTTGTGTCTCTTTAGGAAAAATACGTCATTAATTATCCACACCCATTCAAAATGGAATGCACATGCAAATTATAAGAATACCAGCATCCCTCAATTGGGTCAGATGTTTTGCATTAAGTACTCGCTGTGTGTTTCGTATTTAATTGTTTGAGTTGTAATTCTGCCTTTGTTTCTTTTTTGTAATTGAAAGGTGCTTTGCCAATACGGGCCGGAATATTTTGTAGCTCTCTGTAAACAATCGAATGGTCTGTTACTGCAAACTATTAATTAATTTCCCAGCCAAATTGATGTTAAGAAATTTAAGAAAGGCTCGGAGACGACCGATCACAAGTCCTTCCTTTGCCATTTAAAACAATACAAAGTTCATCAAACTTTCCAGGCTCACAGATGGCAATGCTCTGCTTATAGTCAGAGTAAAAGCGGGTTGGAATATATAAGAAACTTGGGTAAAAGTGGAGTATTAAAGGCTTTCCTGAGCAGCGGCAGATACTTCAACCACATAATTAAAGTTTTCTTCACAAAAAAGGGATTGTGAGCAGAGTCTGGCAGTAATCCAAAATTCTAATTTCTGACTATGATTTAATTTCAATTTTAAATAAATCGGTTTTTAATTTAAAAAGAGTGAGCTTCATAACATTAGCAATGATTGCAACATTAAGCCCAGTGTTCACAATCTAGCAATATAAAACATTATTTATATCTGAATCGTAAACAGCCTTTTGAAATGGATTATGGTTTTTCTTCCTATTCTAATACAACCTGGAGGG